>OVAO01002920.1:0-11931 GCA_900406285.1 Biscutella auriculata | reverse complement strand
ACTATAATTCGAGATTTTCTTTTTACAGAATTTTCTTACATATAAATCTAATAAATATAACAGTAAATCAAATTATATTAATATTGGAGTTATGGTTTTAGCTAGAAACGTGTTTTTAAACAATTTTTATNAATTTATTTTAAATTATATCTTCAATATAGTGGTCAAACGGGTTAAATTTTGATCCACATTCAACATATAAATAATATTATTATTTTAGTTAAAATAAACATTATTAATATTTATTAATCATAAATTTAAATTTTAAATATATTTTCTATAAAATTAAATATTGTAACATTATAATTTAAAAGTACATCACTCCGCATATCAGGTGGGTAAAATTCTAGTACTAAATTATACTACTATAAATTACATATACACTTGGATGTAATTTTATTACATTAGTTATAGGACATAAAATATAAAATTTAACATTATATGATAACGTAATGATTCATATATACATATCATGTCTATATGTTATTTGGACAATTATAAAATAAGTAATCTCAACAAAAATATTTGTACTTTTTTGAGAATTTAGAAAGAATTTGCGTTAATTTTTTGAGAAAAACTTGAATTGTTGCAAAACTCTCTCAAATTTACGACTAATTAAAAAAACATGAATCATGCGAATTCCTTAAAATTAGCAAGGAATTACAAAAAAAAAAAAACCATTGCAATTTTTTCTCAAATTTGCGCAGTTTATAATGGCGATGAATTTACAACGCCATTGCCATTGCTTAATTTAAGGCATTGCAAATCCGTTGTAAAAAGACAGTTTTGGTGTAGTGATTATTCTATATTTACTGATAATATTAAGAGCAAGTGAACTGATCTTTTTATTAACTCAAGAAATGGTTTCATATCACCTTACAGTAACAGACTCCTAAAAATAAAAATACTGTAGAGAAATAAATCAACTAACAACATAGCAAATTCCCAACCTATTCCTAAGATTTTCAAATACTTCTCGAAAGGTCTTTGTGAAAATGTATGTTACTTGCTCACTCATCCCACAGTGTTCAAGATATATCAGACCATCATTTACCAAGTCTCTAAGAAAATGAAATCGAACTCCAATATATTTGCATCTTGCATGGAAATACGGGTTTTTAGACTGTTTGATTAATGTTGAAATGTTGTCGCACAAGATCATAGTTATGTCCTCTGTTTCATGTCCCAACTCGATCAAGATCCTCTTGAATCAAATGGCTTGATACGCACACACAGAGACAATTACATATTCCGCCTCAGTTATTGATAGTGTTACAATAGGCTATTTTTTCGACAGCCAAGCCACAACACCTCCATCAACAAGAAAGACATCTTCAATTTCTGGCAAAATCACTATCAGTGTAGACTGCTAGCTCCCTGTTTCCTCCTCTTTTATACCAAATTCCAGCATCTAATGTACCCTTCAGATATGTTAACACTCGCTTAGCTGCCTGTAAGTGAAGTCGGGTGGGTTTAGACATGTACCGACTCAATAGACTCACTGCAAATTGCAGGTCCGATCTCATGTTTGTGATATACATGAGACTCCCAATAATCTGCTTATACAACATCTCATCAATCATTTCCCCTCCTGTATCCATGTCAACTTTTCGTCTTGGCACTAATGGATTTTGAACAACCTTGCATTCTTCCATATTAAATATTTTCAGTACCTCCATAGCAAACTTCTACTGAGAAATGTGAATGCTATGTAATGTTTGCAAGACTTCAAATCCTAAGACATACTTCATTTTTCCCAAATATGTCATGTCAAATTCTCTTTGCATTGATCTCTGGAACAAATTCATCATTTCCATATTATATCATGTGTATATCAGGTCATCAACATAAACACTAACAATCAATCTGTTACCATCTGCGTTGGTCTTGAGAAACAAAGTCTCTACATTGTCTGACTTTACAAATCCCTCCTTAACAAAGTACTCTTCGATTCTGATAAACCAAGCACGCGGTACTTGTTTCAAACCGTACAATGCCTTGTATAACTTGCAAACTTTTTCTTCATCCCCGTTGATTGCATAGCCTGGTTGCTGAATATATACATCTTCTTCAAGTACTCCATGGAGAAAAGCGGATTTTACATCAAGTTGATATATGCTCCAAGCTTTCCAAGCAGTCTTATTGGGAATGATTCGAATAGTATCCATTCTAGCAACTGGGGCATAAACTTCAGTGTAGTCGACGCCTTCATTTTGAGAGTATCCTTTCGCCACAAGGTGTGCCTTGTGCTTGCTTATCTCTCCATTTTCATTGTTCTTTGTCTTGTAGATCCACTTAACTCTAATACTCTTTGCTCCTTTTGGTAAATCTACAAGTATCCAAGTCTGATTTTTCAAAATCGATTTCATCTCTTCATCCATTGCTTCTCTCCACTTCAAACTTTTCTCAGCTTCTTCAAACGTGTTAAGATCTTGGGAACTTAGCTCAACCATATTCACCTCATCTTCTTCTTCATGTTCATCATCAATAACATAGTCTCTAAGGTATTGAGGAGTTCTTCTGATTCGTGCCTCTCTAGCTCTTGAATTTGTTCGAGATTATCTGTTACAGTAGCTGCTTCTTCTGCAACAACTACTGGCTGATGAACAATATCTTCTACTGTATCTTCTACCTCTTCTTCATTAGCCAGTGGTTGTTGTGTCTCATCTTCATTACCATTCTCATCATCGCTTTCTTCCCATTCTGCATTATCATCATTCCATGTCAGAACAACTTCCTCAGATTGATGTTCTTGATCTGTTTCCCAGTTTCATCCCTTGGTTTCTTCAAAAACCATATCTCTGGTTATCACCATCTTCTTTGTCTTCGGATTGTACAACTTCTAACCCTTTGATTCCACAGAAAAACCAAGCATAACACACACATAACTTTTGTCATCAAGCTTACTTCATTTTGCATCTGAGACATGTGCAGAAGCTAAACATCCCCATACCCAGAAGTATTCAACATTTGGCTTTACTCCACTCCAAGCCTCTTGAAAGGTGATGTTCTTAACTGCGTGTGTGGGACAACGATTAAGAACATGGAACATCCAACTTACTGCCTCTGCCCAGATTACTCTTGGGACTTTTCTTGTTCTTAGTATCAATCTAACCATGTTCATCAAAGTACAGTTCTTGCTCTTTGCTATCCCATTCTAATGTGGTGTATACGCAGTGGGAGACCTCGCACCATACTTCTACTTTGCAAGGTTTTCATTCCTCTATGGCTTAAATGGCCATATCGTTCATGCCACAATTTCGGTATTTCATCGGTGCTTACTTGCAAACAGTGTTGGTTACTTGATTGAGCTGCATCATTTGTTTCATTGATCAGCAAAAACATCCTGTTTGAGCTCATATTGCTTTCTGCAATTAACCCTTTCTCGTCATGAAATAACTTGCAGGTACCTTTCTTAAACATGATTGTGAATCCCTTTTCTTGAAGTTGGTCGATGCTCAAGAGATTACTTTTGAGCTCATGCACATAATAAACTTCACTCATCATGTCTTTGCCTTCTCAGTCTTTGCAACAATGATCTTTTTACTCGAGCATTACCTCCAAATTTACTTTTCATCGAGTCCCAAATGATTTTAGATGTCCTCCTATCTAAGATATGCTCAAATGTTACCCTATCGATTTGTTGATAAAGATAGTGTTTCAGCTTATGATCATTTTTCCTGGCATCATCAAGTAGTTCCCTTTGCTCCCGAGTCAGGATTGTTGTTACTGTTGGCTCCTCGAATCTAGTTTCAACCACTCTCCATAGCCCTTTTGTTCGGAAGAAATTATCCATGACTTCGCTCCAATGATCCCAATGACCATCAAACTGAGGCAACTTCATCTTGTCATCGCTCATCTTCCTTTCTCTCTTGAAGCTACGACTTCACTCTTCGTGTTTCGGAAATGCACCAACGAACTGTAGTACCACTTTGATAATAATAAGAGCAAGTGAATTGATTTCTGAAAACTTAACGTTTATTGACTTAAGAAATGGCTTCATATAGCCTTACAATAACAGACTCCTAAAGATACTGCAAAGAAATAGATCAACTAACAACATATTCTTGAATCTATGACTAAGTTGTTTATTGACTTGAAACAACATTAAATCAAACCAAATCAAGCCAGACTCAATTGACTTACTAATCGGTCAATTTGCTCCAACATTTACTAGGAGAATATTCATGTAAAAATGCGGATTATATATCATACTAGATTTTTACCCGTGTTGTACGTTGGATATTTTTTATTTTTTTATTTAATATTATTTATATTTAATTTATGTGTTGATAATTTAAATAAGTGATACTTATCGATAAGTATTATTTAAATCTACTTATAAAAGTTAAGTATTTTAATAAAACATTTAATTTGGAATTATCTATATATAAACATAAATTTAAATATTTTATTTAGAGTCTAGAAATTATAAAGCGATATTTGGATAATAAATAAATATATTTAGTAAGTGTTTACAAAAATTATATGAGTTTATAATATTTATAAAAGTTGTCGATCTATTTGTAATATTCTGCCCTTTTTTACTTGATGCACTTTTAACTGTTTTGTGTTGAAAATATATTTTCAGTGTGGACATATTTACTTATTTATAGAATTCATTCATATCCTATGATTACATAATACTTTTTCTTAAATCGAGTATTTTACAATAAAACAAACTTCTATAAGATTAAAAACAAATTTCGGCCAATTATAGAATAGTTGGTTTACGTTATGTAAGAAACACTTGTATATGTGATATTTGATATGTCTAATAGCAATTGTGTATTGAATTCACTTCAATACAAAATTGCTAAAAAGATTTAGCCATTTTTTTATTTAAAAATGGAAAGTTTTGCGGACTGCGACGAAATCTCAATGTCAAATTTCTAGCATCCCAAACCGAGCAACACACCCTGACTCGTCAAGAGGCCACCGTGCAAAGGGTCGGAAACGAGTTCCAGCAAAACCCGCACACGCCTTCGACAGTCTGCGAGGATGCTACAAATAGAAGGGACCTCGAAATAGAGAAGATGAGAGAGAAGATTGTCGAGATACAATCCCAAGTCTATCGAGCCGCGAGTTCGGCCCCAAGATTGAGTGAGTTCTGGAGGAGACCCTAAGGACTCCGTTCACAAGTAACATCACCAACGTCAGATTTCGCCATGAAGGCAAGCTCCGATGTCCGATCTCTAAGGGAACAACTGACCCGAGAAACTTTATGACGGTGTTCACCATTGCGATGGGAAGATCTCACTTCGCTCTAGAAGAGCGAGATGCCGGTTATTGTCATCTCTTTGTGGAAAACCTTATCGGAGCAACGCTCAGTTGGTTTTCAAGGCTCAAAGCCAAAACGATAGAAAGTTTCCGAACCCTGACGGCCTAATTCATGAAGCATTATTCCATGTACATCCAGAAGAGTGCGTCTAATATCGATCTCTGGATCCTATCTCAGAAGTAAGACGAGTCAATTCGCGAGTTCCTCGGTCGCTTCAAAGTGATAGTCTCCAGCGTAACCATAGCGGATGATGTAGCCATAGCAGCTCTGAGAAACGCCCTTTGGTACAAACCAAAGTTTCACGACGATCTCCTAATCAACCAGGCAGCGACGCTAGACGATGCCTTACACCGTGCAACCTGCTTCATGGAGGCAGAAAAAGAGTATGCAGCGCTAGAGAGGAAATAAACTCCTGCGAATGTAGTAAGTTCGAAGAAGAAATCGAAGGAAGAGTATCGCGAGACCAGACAACTCTACAATAGAAAGGATGCGAGGTCATCCAAAGGAGTTGCATACGTCGGTAAAGATAAGCAACAAGCAGGTAATCTGCAACCCCACAAGGGTGGCGACGCCCAAGATACGTTCGACCCTTAGGCTTACTGTGATCACCACCAAATATACGACCCTTCGTTGCAGGATTCTCGATATCTAAAGGCCCAAATGATGCAGTGCTTGTTCATACTATTTAGGGGTTGGAATCCATTTATTTTCACTTTGTTGTTGTGTTTAAGGCTAGAATCGAAGTAATTAATCAATTATAGAGCTTAGGCATTTTTCGTCTAGGATCATTTAGTAATTGCAAGGGCTAGAGTTTATTGTTTGGTGAATCATGCATTTAGTCAAGGGACTGTACATTTGCATGCTTTGCCAAAGGGGTTTTCACCAAGGGATTGGGTTAATCTAAAACGGATAGTTCCTAGATTAAGGATAAGTATTTAGATGTTGTTATTGAGTAGTATACGTAAGAACTAAATCACCCGAGTCGATAACCTTAGTCCATTCGCTTGGTCTTATCTGTATATCTCTTTAAAACGTTTTCGTTGAATTTCTAGTTTAATTGCATTTCTTGTTATTTCAATAGACTTGTTTGGTGACAAAACAACCTTTATCTATTTACCTAGACTTAGCTATTCTACCTATAGAATTTGTGAGTAATCAAACCTCCGAATCATGGTTCCGTACATTCCCGATACTTAGTAGTGATTAATAACCACTATACTACATTTGAATCAATAGATATTAGTATTCTCTTTAATCCAATAAGGAGAAGGAAAAAAATATATGTTATGAGTTGACTTTCTTATTACATTGTTATTTTGTTTACGCTTTCAATAGAAGTTGTTTAATGACAAAAGCAAATATCTATTATAATTCTAGATTTAGTAATCTCTCTATAGAACTAGCGAGTAATCAACCCCCAACTTATGGATCGATAAAACACAAGTCATATACTCACCCCCTATATTACATTGATACCAAGTATTTCGATTCCCGCTAATCGATATTGAAGAGGCGAAATATCAACTTATTAATCACTCATATTATACCCACATCTTTTTGATGATCACTATGACTTGCCTGATCGGTATTGACATAATTAGGAATTGTTCCTAAATAAACATTCAATTCCTCCCAGTGTCTACTAAATATAATAATTAGCCATAAATCATTTGCCTAACAAATGCGTCCAAACTTTACGTCCCGGCAGAAATTTTTTCGTTATTGCAACTGCTATATGGACAGTAAAACTTACCTCCACTACTTTGCGCAATTGGTTGATTATTGCAACTGCTACAGCGGAAATGTTGTTCGTCTCCTCATCGATTCTTTGGTACATCCACTCTCTCGGATTCCAATTGTTATAAGGATTTGTCATAATTTTTTTATTCACTTCTTTCTTATTGCAATTTATGAAGCTCATGAGACTTAAATAGACAAAAAGTGCGACTACTTTTACGACTCCAAAGGAATATCTAAATGTTAGATACACCTACTCATTCGAATTTAAAATGTGGAATAACCAAATTTTTACGACTTCAACGATGAAGTATCTCATTAGTCGCTAAATAAGCGACTACGGAGCGACTACAACCATTTAGCGACTACATTTGGGACTACGTAGTGCGACTACAACATGTAGTATTTCATTAGTCGCAAAAGTTTGCGACTTCTGACTTATAGTCGTACGCTAGTCGCTATTTAGCGACTACTGCAGTGGAGTCGCTCATTTACGATTAATGTGCCACTACTCTGCTTAGAAGAAAATGTGTCTTAGAATACATGAGGCTCATGAAATTAATGTCCATTTAATATATTTTATTGATTTTAGTTTTTTAAAAAAATTTGTTTAAATAAGAGAGGTTAAGAAAAGGAAGTTTATCGATTAATTTTTTTTTTGGAAAAAGGGATGGAGATGGGTGGCACGTGTCAGATGGAGAGGACACCCCTTCTTTCATTATATATTAGATACTTTATATTTATGATGATTTATTAGAGATGATTCCGCACTACGCACATATATTTATACGAGTGATTTTTAAAAATTAATATAGAAAGTTTGTATATTTTATTATTACTTTTTATTGTTTTTTATGTTTTGGTTGGTATTTGTTTTTTATTTCTTTGTAAAAAATATTAATTAATTTATAGTTTTGTTTTTTCTTTTTCAGTTATTTTTGTACGTATTCCAATATCTATAATTTATATTTTATACCTAAAAATAGAAGTTTATTATAGTATATTGTTGGTGATCAATACTCAACCAATTTGAATTAACATATATGCAAAAAGAGAATATAACATTAAATCATCAATATATATATATATATATATATGAGAATCGACTGGAACTATAGTTGCCAACCCAGTCAACAAATTCACATTGTCCTCGTTTCCAAAATCAGGCTTCTTATTAATAATATATATACGATTTGATGTTTACTTTCAAAACCATGTTTCAAGTATATAAAAAGTCGAAGTTCTCAAACTAACAATCTACTCGGTTGTCGATCCTCAACCTTCCACCACGACATTGATATATAGACCAAACTTTAAATCATCACCATCTAGACCACCATTTCTAGACCGTCTTATATATCGGCAATATTTTTCACCTTAATTACAGAACTCTACTCTAAATTAATAACCAAGTGATCAATTTAAACATCAACCACCAAAGCTACTCCAAACTTTACTATGTTACCAATGTAGTTGCCAAACAAAACTCAAAATCAACAATACACTTAAAATTCATCGTAATACGAATAATTAACATTTGATGCCCCAAATAACTTATTTATTAATGTGATAATATGTTATTTTGTATTTTTTTTCATATAAATTTACAT
This sequence comes from Biscutella auriculata, assembly GCA_900406285.1. NCBI lineage: Eukaryota > Viridiplantae > Streptophyta > Magnoliopsida > Brassicales > Brassicaceae > Biscutella > Biscutella auriculata. The sequence continues at coordinate 3,303 of OVAO01002920.1, read as the reverse complement.
TTTGCTTATTGTTATTTTTCTTTAATTTCTGACCATTCATAATGTCTTATAAACATAAGTGAAAACAATATTTTTATTAATTCTTTTTACTGAATATGGTATAAGATATAATTCAACATTTATATATTTATTATACGCCTTTTAATAAAATAAATTAGTTATCACTGTATCTTTAATTCACACTTTTTATAAATCTGATGCATATACCCCAAATAATAAATTTATTAGAATTTACCTAAAATAAATTAGGTACGAAAAAATGTCATAAAAATATGAATTTGCAATTTTGCTCACTTATAAACACAAACTTTTAAATAGACTATTTTTAACATCAAAATTTCGTTGATTTTCCAACTAAATCATAAAGTTGTGTTGACTAAGTAAAATTAGGCACGATGTTAACTTCACTAAAAGAATATTTAAACGGATTTAAATCTCACCTTTAGAGGAAAGAAACGTCGTTTTGAAAAAATAACAAAAAATCCCAAAGTTTCAAATTAAGGTCATTTTAATCATGAACTTTCGTTGATTTTCTATTTTAATCACAAACTTCCGTTGACCGAGTCAAATTGGGCATGATTTATATTAGGGGATAACGATAGGTAATTCGGCTCCGTTCGAGATACACAAGTTTTGGTTTTGTTCTTTTTTAAAAATTTGTCAACTCGAGAATAAATTCTATATTGGTTTGAGTTCGGGTTATTCGAGTTTGGTTTTGTTTGGTTATTCTATATCAGTTCAGTTTGGTTTCAGGTTATTCTTGAATGAACATATTTTCTTTAAAAATTAATTCGGTTTAGATTCGGGTTATTCTTGAAAGAACAAACCAAAACTCGAATAACCCAAACCGAGTCGAATAACCCGAACTTGAACCAATATAGAATTATTCTCGAATTGAAATTTTTTTTTAAAATAACAAAACTAAAACTTGAGTATCCCGAACCGAGCCGAATTACCTATCGCCAACCCTTAATATAAATCATGCCCAATTTGACTCGGTCAACGGAAGGTTGTGATTAAAATGAAAAATCAACAAAAGTTCATGATTAAAATGGCTTTAATTTGAAACTTTGAGATTTTTTGTTATTTTTACAAAACGACGTCGTTTCATGTAACGTTGAGATTTAACTCCATTTAAATATTCTGTTAGTGAAGTTAACGTCGTGCCTAATTTGGCTCAATCAACACAACTTTAGGATTTAGTTGGAAAGTCAACAAAACTTTAATCTTAAAATGACCTATCTGAAAATTCATACTTAAAAATGAGCAAAATACAAGTTCATGTTTTTTTATGACATTTCTCCCAATTTATAAACGAAACTTTGAAATTATATATTATGTTCATATTTTACTTTGCTTTTTAAGAATCAATCAACTCTGAGTGTTTTCTTTTATCAAATACAACAAAAAAAACATAAATTCTCTTTCAGTGCTATTATCACAATCTTGAGTTGTCTATGCCAGACACCTTAGTTTTCCATGATTCTATTTTTCACGAATATAATAATATGTCATGATCATATTTTAAAACTCTGTATATGCCAAAATGAACGAAGCATAAATATGATCTCAATGTAACTGTTCCTTCTTTTTTAATTGCAAGAGCCAAAGAATTGTCGTGTGTATCTAACCCTAACCAAACCAAATCTACAATATATCACACTAATTATAGCAGCAACCCATTCTCTTAAGAATCGATTTGTCTTCTTTACGTTTATTATCTCTCCTGTTCCTGGTAAATCAGAAGAAGATCTTCCTCCTTCTTTGTTTGAACCTTCCATGCTTCTTATTTTCACTATCTTGTGAATCTGATTGAGCACCTCCGTGAAAAGCATTTTCAACATTGTTTGTTGATAAACAAACGTTTTTCCCCCACTGCTTACTATGGACAAGTAGAGTAGAGGAAAATATCTGTTGTTGCAAATAAAGTAGATGGGTATATTATCGAATCAAATCGGGAGTTGTACTAGGTCAACCAGCCTATACAAAGTTCAGCTAGTCTACGCAGGATAGGAATTAAATGTTGTCACTAACAATCCTAAAAATGATAGTGTAAAGTAAATTAAAACAGGCAACGGGAATTAAATAGTAAAACGGTCCTAAACAAATGGACTAGAGAATGAAGCATGTAATTATAGTTCAGGAAATATGTGTCTAACTAAAACAGGGTTCTGCTAATCCTAGATCTGGGAATATCAAATAAAGACTNCTAGGAAAATCAAATAAAGACCCGCGCTCTCGCGTCAAAGATCCATTTTCTAGATAAGATCATCGCAATCTCTTGACTAGATTCAATACCTAGAAAGCATTAAGAACAATTCCTTTTAACCTCTAAACAATTCTAAGCACTCTCGTGACAAAATAATATATTCAGCATGCATTGCTTAGATCTAACAACCTATCTAAATCTCCTAGGCAGATCAAATAAGAATGGATCTAAAATAGATGGATCAGATCTATTAAAGCACTAAACACACAAGGCGTGAAGATTAATGGAAGAATAAAAATATAAACACCAGATTCATTCCTAATATCACCTAAATCAGTCTAATCCATAAGCTCAGAATAAGAGACTACTCACTAATCATTGCCGGAGCACAAAATCCAACTAGGGATTCATGCTTAGGCATAATTAGAACCTGAGATCTAAACTTTAATAAACAGATTAATTTAAGGCAGAAATTTAGATTAAAACTGAAGTCGATTACAAACTTAAACTAGAGCTCACCAAAAATGGTTAAACCCAAAGGAGAGGTCCTCCATACAATATCTCAGAAACTACTTAGAGAAAAACTTAAAATCTTGCCAAAAATGGCAAAGAAGAGGGGGTTTAAATAGTGAACCAAAAGGCCAAAGTAGGCGGGGGCAGGTCATTTGGCGTTTCTCAGAGCCAATATCGGCCAAGGGGAGGCCGAAATTCATGTGTACCGGCCGATTTTAAGTAAACCGATAGATATCGGGCTGTACCGGCTGATGCAGGGTTAAACCGGCCGATGGAGAAGTGAACCGGTCGATGCAGATGGTGTACCGGTCGATGCAGGGTGTATCGGCCAAGACTTGACCGATACTGCCTCTCTCCTGGCCGATGCTCCTCTCTGTTGACCTCCAGAGTTGACCCGTTCAGTCCCGGATTAGTCTTTAGCATACCCGAATGATGCACGGTCCTCCTAAACACCTGGAAATGCAATATCTATAAGAATGCAATCCTAAAGGACTCTAAAATGACCGAAAACCTACAAAACCGAAGAAAAGACGGGGTTAAAATAACGATAAAAACCGAGTATATTAACTCCCCCAAACTTA
>OVAO01002917.1:0-10363 GCA_900406285.1 Biscutella auriculata | reverse complement strand
CCCCCCCCCCCCCCCCCCCCCCCCCCCCCCCCCCACCCAAGATGGAAATTGCAATCAACGTTTCGATCCTAAGCAAACAAATAATGAAAAAACGTATATAAGAAGGGAAGGATAGTGCTTTGAATGTGAGGGGTTCGACAATTTTAAAGTTGATTTTCATCTAACCAAAAGGAAGGATCTTTGGTGTTATGTATGTAAAGGGTCAGTCATAAAATGGACGAATGTGCAACCGATTGTGCAATTGAAAAATCTATGCTTAGCTTTAGTGAAACTGACTCAAATGAAGAAGATGAGGATGATAGTATGTTGAATTTCGTTACATATACAGTAAAAGATACCTTAGTTCAAGATTCAGATTCAGAAGAAGATATAGATCCAAAAGACGAATATCAGACTCTATATGACAATTGGTAAAACTAAGTAATGAACATCTCCTGGTTCGAAAAGAAAGAGTAGTGTTAAAAACACATGTTAACATTCTGTAACTTGAGAAAAGTGAAGAGAATAACTCTTAAAAGGATGAAATGCGCATTAACAGCATGGAACAAACTATGAAAAACTACAAGAATAATGCTCGGAGGAAAGAAACATGGCACGAATGTTGGAAGTTGAGCTCACCATGAAACACAAACATATTTTTTTGCTAAATACCAGAATAGCCAGTCTTGAAAAATTTTAGGTATCAGACAACCACCAAAAGTCAATTGGGGACTTGGTTACACAGGAGACATGAGCCAAATGTCTAGTGTTAAAAAAGGTAACTTTCATGGTAGAGAACAACAAGACTACTGGAAGTCTTAACACGAAATATGTGTCTATCAATCCTTAAAAGACCCAAGTCTCATCTGATTACCCGCATTAAGCAAACAAACCGAAAAAGTGAACCCACGAAGGACAAAAGAACGTTGGTACTGCGGGGAAAATGGTCACTATCAAAGAAGTTGTCTCAACTACAATGCTCGAACTCAAAAAGTATGGAGAAATAATCAGTGATATATGGAACCAACAAAGTTTGGTCGTATCTGGATTCCAAAGAACTATCTTCATAAACAGTCCTCGCCAAAAGGAAACCACAACCATGAACAAGAAAGAGAAACCTCCATGGTATACGATTCAGTTTGTTGTGTGGCATACACAACCTCTTGTAGTAAAGATAACTCGAAGTGGTATTTCAATAGTGGTTGCTCTCGTCATATGACAGGGTATCGATCCATCATCCAACATTATCAACAAACTAAGGGAGGAAAAGTTAGCTTCCGGGAAGGAGGACAAGGGAGAATTTAAGGTTATAGTAAATTGACAGACACGGATCATCCTCAACTTGAGCAAGTGTTCCATGTAGAAGGACTCAAAGCAAATCTAATTAGCATAAGTCAACTCTGTGACGAAGGGTTTAATGTTCGTTTTCCTCATAACTAATATCATGCTGAAAAACGGGATCCGCTCAAGTAACAATTGATCAGAACCAAAAAACTTACTGGGATTCGCTCAAGTAACAATTACTATGTTTAGAATTCATTTGAAACTTGTCTTACGGCTAGGGAGTCACATGAAGAACTGTGGCACAAGAAACTCGGTCACATGAACTTGTCAGGGATGAGCCATTTGATCAGTGCCAGAGCGGTTCGAGGGATTCCTAAACTCAGAGGAAGCCAAGATATAACATGTAGAGGTTGGAACAACGGGAAACAAGTTAGGTCCAACACAAAAAGCTTCTTGAAATCGGCTCTGAACAAGTGTTATAACGTGTTCACATGGACCTTATGGGACCAGCTCAAACCGAGAGTATAGGTGGTAAGAAATACATTTTCTTTTTGGTAGATGATTTCTCTCGTTTCACTTGGGTTTGGTTTCTGCGAGAAAAGAGTGAAGCGGCTGAAAGCATTAAAATACTTGCTCTCCAATTAAGGATCCAAAAAGGAGACATTATTTACATCTGAAGTGATAATGGCGGAGAATTTAAGAATGATCAGATTTATAGCTTCTGCCACAAACAAGAAATCAGACATCTTAACTCTGCTCCTTGGACTCCTCAGCAAAATGAAGTTGTTGAAAGGAAAAATATGACATTGTAAGAAATGGCAAGAGTTATGATGCACGGAAATAATGTAGCCACTCGATTTTGGGTTGAAGCCATAAGTACCGCTTCTTACATAATTAACTGTGTTTATGTTAAACCAGGAGAAAAGACAATCCCCTATGAGATCTGGAAAGGAAAGACATCAAACCTAAGTTACTTTCATGTTTTTGGATGCATTTGTTACATCCTAAATGACAATGACAATCTGGGTAAATTCGACTCCCCAAGTGATGAAGGAATTTTCTTAGGATTGTGAACCAAGAACTGCAATGTTATGACACAACTCAAATAAATCAAACAGGAAGATATGTCAACGAATACAAATGACAATATTGAACTTCGTATTCCCAAGAATCATTCTGAAAATGATGTCATTGGTTCTCTTAACCAAGACAGAGTAACTCATAAAAAACAAATAAACTTCAGGGAAATGGTGATGATGGCATAAATAATTGAATTTATGTATTTTGTATACAAGCACTAATGGACAAATTTTGGGTGGTTGTCATGCACGAAGAATTAGAGCAGTTCGCTCGATTGGATGTCTGGGTTCCAAAACCAAAACGTGTGAACATCATTGCAATAAGATGGATTTATAAAAAAAAAAGGATTGATGAGAATGGAGAGGTCACTCACAACAAAGCATGACTTGTTGCTCAAGGTTATTCACAAGTTCAAGGAATAGATTTTAATGAGACCTTTGCGCATGTTGCCAGACTTGAATCCATTCGCTTTTTATTAGGTATTGCTTGTCATCTGAAGTTTAAATTATTTCAAATGGACGTAAAAAGTTCCTTCCTGAATGGACTTCTCCAGGAAGAGGTTTATGTTTGCCAACCAAAAGGTTTCAAAGATCGGAAGAACTATGATCATGTTACAAACTCCACAAAGCGCTCTACAGACTAAAACAGGCTCCACGAGCCTTGTATGAAAAGCTAGCTCAATTCCCCATCTCGAATAAGTTTATTCGAGGAAGTGTTCACAAGACCATGTTCATAAATCATAGTGGTTTGGATCTGATGGTGCTACAAGTATATGTCGATGATATCATTATTGGAGGAACCCGGAAAGATTTGGTTGATACTTTCTTGATCTTCAAATCCAACGGAGTGATGACGAAATATCCGTAAGCCAAATTACGTATGCCAAAAATATGATCACTCGGTTTGATCGTCAAACGACAAAACCATCAAAAACGCTTATGAGTACCACATCCACATTATCCAAGGATGAAGGAAGTGATTGATTAGATGAGAAGTTGTATTGAGGTATGATAGGGAGCTTACTCTACTTAACATCCACTGTAGGAGTGTGTGCTCGATATCATGCCAGTCTGCTATTTTCAGACCTAACTATTGTTAAATGAATTATAAAATATTTGAAAGGCACAATAGACTATGGGCTCTGGTTCACAAAGAGTACAAACATCAATCTTTCTGTATTATGCGATGCATACTAGACTGGAAACTTATACGACAGGAGAAATACCTTTGGAGGATGCTTTTACCTTAGAAATAATCTAATTACATGGCACAGTCGAAAGCAAAACTGTGTAACTTTATCTACTGCAGAGGCTGAGTATCGCACTTGGTAGTTGTTGCACTCAACTTCTCCGGATGAAAGAGATGTTTGAAGAGTATGGTTTTGCAACTCCATAATTTTTTATGTATTATGAGAATCTACGTGCAATAAACATTTCAAAAAATATGGTCCATTATTCACGAACTAAGCACAGACATCCGTCATCACTTTGTGCGAGAACTTGTTGAAAGTCATACTATTGTTATTGCGCATGTTACCACTGATAAACAACTCACATATATCTTCACCAAACCCCTCGATCTCAACACTTTCTTGGCCCTAAGAAAAGTTATAGGAGTGTGTGATGGGAATGGTCTCTAAATTTCTGAGATCAGTGGAATATTGGGTCGTCTCAAAACGAACAGTGATGAGATTGTCACTCTGTTATCCAAGTGTTTTAAGATTTTTTGGATCAGGTATATATAATATAGCAAACGAGGATTAAGTAAAGGGTGGAAATAGTCGAGTGTGGTGTCTGAAGGTTTACAGATCAAAATGTGATTGGGTCATATCTTCTTATGTGGATCACTCGTTCCTGGGTTTTCTCGTGTGGACCTAAAAACCTTCTATATCTAAGCTTAAGGCCTCGTAGGATCAAGCGGGATGGAAGAGATAAATCAATTAAAAATAAAAAAATTCTCATTTTTTAAACAAAATCACTTCTACAACAGTTTAAAGGGTGCCTCTAAACCCTAGTGTGACTCTTCCCCTCTCATTTGTTCTTTTTTCTCTCTCTGACAATATACGCTTGTGGTCTCAATATGCCTCTCACTCGAAAGCAATCTGAGGAGGCCCTTCTTCTTATTGTTCATGCGTGTGATGACGCCAAAATGGAGTTTCCACTCGCCTAGATGTTGTAGACTCTGCGTCGTAGGAAGGAACCATGTCGATGGACATCTCTAGGGATTCTTTCGGGGTGATTATTCCGAATGATTTGCCGAATCCACCCATTTGCAGCAATAAAGAGTGGTTTGTCGCCGTTGAAAGAAATAAGACCATGTAGCAGTGGGATCTTCTAGTCATCCCGTCTCTAGGCAGGGGTTCTTTCTCCAAACCCACTCGATTTGTGCCTCACCGATCTCGTAAGGGAAAAGAAAAGGAGTTTAGCTCTTAAGATCATTCCCCATCTGCCATGGAAGAAGATTAGTTTCATGACGATCGTGAGGATGGAGGTGAATCGGTCGAGGCTTTTGAAGGTCGGGTTGAGGATAATCGCCTGCTTGTGACTAAACGCGACCGTAGTTTTCCAGCTCTAACCAAGCCTATCTCTCGTCCATTCAACGAACGATACTCTTCCAAACTCTCTAGCGTTTCTTACAAATCTATCAAGATGAGGCGTTTTCATGACCAAAAGTGTCTTCCTCTAGGTGTTGATAACTTGTTTGAAGCGGAGCAAATAATTTGTGGGAGTGGTCTTCTTCACACCGTCTTTGATGTTGACCAATACACTAAGGAGGTGGTTTGGGAGTTTTACGTCAATCTGCACAAAAAGGAAACACACGATAATGGGGTTGAGCTTGTCTATGTGCAAGTACATACTTACAAGTTCTCTCCTGACGTGATCAATCGTATGTTTCTCATCAACAACTCTCCCAAACCTCGCCAGGGATCTGAGGTACGTGTTGATGAATCTTGGTTTGAAACTGTCTCATTACTCTCTAATGGGAAACGTAATAGTTGGGATAAGTTCTCGGCACGACATTTGTCCAAACCAATGGCGGTCCTATATAATTTGTGTTATCAGAATTAAATGCCCTCTGCAAATGCCACAATAATTACTTAAGGTCGAGCTCAGTTTCTCTTTATGTTGGATAACAAGAAGCCATTCAATTTCGAGAATCTTGTGTATCAACATATTCTCATTGTCGCAGCTACTCCTGATAGGCTCTACCACATGCTCATCTTTCCAAACCTGATTTATCAGTTGGTGAGTTTTCAATGCCCCATTCCAGGTTTTAGTGGAGTCAGAAATGAAGTCTAAGAAGAAGTGTTTGTTTTTATTATTTATGATATTTTGGTTGCAAGACAATGATATTGTCTCTAACTGTCTGCTAAGACTTATATTTTGCGTATGTTTTTGTAATTGGGACAATCTAAAATGCATCAGTTACAATTAAAACTGGTGTTGGTTCTTGCAATAAGATATGTTCAGTTATGTTGTCTAAACCATTTCTTAGGACGCTTATGTTCATATATTCAAAGAACAATGAGGAGAATGAAGAAACTAGTTGTTCGGTTAAATCAAATGAGAGTCACATGACGAATAAAAATGGAAATGTAAAAAATGTCAAATATGTCAAAGATCCTTGGGTTTGGCAAAGAAGAAAATGTGAAGGTTTTGGGAGGTTTCTATTTATCAAAAGATAACTTGAGAGGATAAATAGGGAATAAGAGAACCAAAGAAGATTATCGATTTCACAGGCATGATAAACATTGAATGTAAAGATTGTGAACGGTCGGTTTTCGAGAACACGAAGTCACAGTGAGCTATTGTGTCGTGTGAAAGGCAATCATGGTGAGTGAACAAACGAGAGAGCAACGAGGTTTGCTTCAGAGGTTTGGGTAGATGATTTCTGTTTCATAAAAATTGTGATGTTTTAATGTACAAATCACAGAAAAACAAAGTGTAAACAATTCAGAATTCAAAATGATTGTTTAAATAAAAAAAAATATTATTTAAAAGAAAATGTGTCATAAGTATCTTCTTCTTTTTTATCAACTAGTATAAACCATAAAGAATCAACCCATTAATCAAACTCTCAATAAATAAATAAAACACAAATACTCTCACAGAAAATTAAAACTCCAACCTAATAACTAATAATATTAATTTTTACCACTAAACTAACCTCTTTTAAACTAACCGTATACATTGTTAGACTTTCTATCTCACTGTTTCTTCATTATACACCTTACCTTATGCCCTATAGGACAACAAATATCAAAGAATAAGAAGCTTCTTAAAGAGGAAATTACTTTATTGATATAAACAAGAAGTATAAATTGATTATTTTTAATAAAAAAAAACAATGTTAACGTGTTGACTTGGCATTTTATTGCCATCAGCATGTCGCAATTCAGTTTGAAAAAAACAAACACAAACAAAGCCTTGTTGCCAATTTGCCAGATAACTACAATTTTTATCTTGGATCTGGAACTGTTGATTAATGGATAAGATATTTCAGCCGTGCCATTGAATTTTTCTTTTAAACTTATAATATTACAAAAATAAGAATTTAGATTTTAGAGAAAAACAGATTATAAAGATAGTGAAATAAGATTGAGAGTTTGTTAGTTGATGTCATTCACAGATTTTAAAAATGTATGATGATCTTTAAAATTGTTGTAAATGTTATGTATATAAGTTTTATATAACCATAGTGTTGTCAAGTTTATATATTTTTTCATAAAAAAGAGTTGGACAAGGAGAAGTCTAATTTAATAACTTTGGGTTGGATTAAACAAAATTTTATTGATGCGTGAAGCAATGTGGCTACAGTGTAAAATATAAATCAATTCAACAAAATTAGAGCCACGATTTGGTGAAACAATATTTAAATATATATTATCGGCTGAGTGTATTTAAGTAACTTATTGGCGGCTAATATCATGGAATTTTCTCATATTAAAAAATGGGAGTAATAATTTGGCATCTCTGACTTTTCCATAAACCTCGGCGTGGTTTTTGTACCAACATGCCATGATTTATTTATTTTATGAATCCAGTTTCTCTGGATATATATATATCCTCCTATCTATTAAAAGAAAAGTATTGGAGAAAACAATATGTCAAAGCTACAATTTTCTAAAAAAATTTATCTAAAAAAATTAATATCTAAAATTTATTATCAAATAGATTAATGTTTAATTTTTTAATGGATTATTATTAATCGTTGTTGCCAAACATGTTTAATTTTTTTAATGGATTATTATTAATCGTTGTTGCCAACCAATATATTTTTAATAAAAATTATTTATTTATAATCTAAAAAAATTACGAAATTACTACTAAATATTTTTTAAAATATCTTTTAGATATTATATTGGCTTGAAGATAAATATAAAAAAATTTAAAAAGATTAATTGAAAATTTTAACCAAAAACTCCTCTTGTATATTAAAAAAGTAGCATTAGAGGTCACATGTCAACCCTAAAAATTTTCTAAATTTTTTTATTTGAAAATATTAATATCTGAAACCTGTTGCCAAACAGATTTATGTTTAATTTATATTCTTAATAAAAATTATTTATTTATAATTTAAAAAATACGAAATTAATCCTAAAAAATTGTTTAAATATTTTATAGATATTATATTGGCTTGAAGATAAATATAAAAAATTTAAAAAGGTTAACTTAAATTTTTAACAAAAAAAATCGGATTAAAGTAAATATTTTTCTGTTTTTTAAGAAAATTCTTAAGTAAATATATTTACTTGAAGATAAAATTAATAATTAGAAAACATAAATAAAAAAATTTAACCAACAAATATTTCGATCAAAGTAATTTTATTTCGTTTATTTAAGCAAATTTTTAGATAAATATATTTACTTGAAGATATACAACTTTTTTACAAAAATATATCCTAGAAAAAATTTCGGTTTTTTAATATTGTTTAGATATTATATTTGTTTGAAGATAAATATAAAACATTGAAAAACATTAATACAACATTTTAACCAGAAATAATCCGATTAAAGTAAATAATTTTCCATTGTTTAAGGAAATAAATATTAATAATTAGAAATCATAAATACAATTTTTAACTAAGAAATATTTGATCAAATTGTTAGTTTAATATATTTACTTGAAGTTAAATATAAATATTTTTAAAAGATCAATACAAATTTAACCAACTATCCTTCGATTAAACTAAATCTAGAATATAACTTTTCAGAAAATATCCTCTTCTATATTAAAAGAGAAACATTGTGTTTTATTTTAAAACTGAAAACATATTAAATTATAACTCATATTTTTTGTTTATTTATGGATGATCATGTGAATGTAAAATCTTGAAGCAAAGATGAAAAAAATTATTTTTAATTATCATTTAGCATCAAAATTTTTAGGAGTAAATTATAATAATATACAAAAATATAAATTTGTTTTTGTTCAATTCAATAATTTTATTAAGAAAAAATAATGACAATTTATATTATATATATTATATATAATTATTAATAATTTTATTCATTATAATTTAATTTATGCATAGTATGGGTATTAACCTATATGAAAATAAAAATACAAGTGCGAAAATTAAATGTGAACATAGAATGTAAAGGCTTAACTGTTTCTGGTAATGCAAACAAAAAAAAAAAAAAGGAATGTGAGCGCTAAACACAAAAATCTAACTAAGAACATGAAACAAATATTAAACTTCAACTCAAACTCCAAATTCAGTCAGGTCCTAAAAAGCATTTACAGTTTGTTCATAATACACACATATATATTATATAAAATAAAATACTAATTGCTAGTTATGAAAATAACTATTTAATCAGCTATTAGTTTTTTTTTTTTTTTTTGTTAACCCGTTAGGAGTTCCGGGCCTTGCGGCACATAGTCTCCCCCGAGACCTGAAGTCAGTCTTTGATAATACCACGTTAAAGGCGTAGATCACTCCTCCCAACGTGATTAGAACCCGGGTAGCGGTGGTGGCAAGTCGCGGAACTATCATTAGTTATTCTACTTAAAACTATCATTAGATAGAAAACTAGAGTTTTCTGCGGATCTACGATGAACAAAACTAAGTTTTCTTCGGACCTACGATGAACAAAACTAAGTTTGAAAACAAGAGCAAATAAGCAAATTCTTAGACGTTCCAGATTTATACTCAAGGTATACACTAAACACCTCACCGAAAAATATAGATCTAGGATCATAGTTAGAATTAGTGTCACTGTATAAAAAGATTTGATTTCAGTTTGTAAGATCACGAGTTTCCAAAGTCGGATCCCAGTCACTAAAAAAGCCCAAGACAAATCTGAGAGCAAAAAGCTAGAAAAGTCAGATAACCACAAAATGTAAAGCAAAATGCGATGTTCAATATAATGAGCATTATAGAAATAACCCTAAGATTACTTATGGATTTTAATTTCAGTTTCAGGATCGGTTTATCCACTATACGGTACATGATACCGAGTTTATATATATGAAATGATAGATTGGGTTACTTAAGATCTCTTACTTTGTCCAAACTGAATTCCAAATTTTGAAATAATTTGATTATCTTTTCTAATTTTCTCCTAAAAAGATCTAATACCAGTGATTTTAAGTTTTAACCAAAAGAAAAGATTTTGAAGTTGTAACCAAAAGAAAGGAATTTTAAGTCTCTCAAGAGATTTGAAGTTGAGAGTTTTTAATGGATAGAGAGTTGCATGCAAATTTTTATCTCTAAATTATATCTATAATAACTAAAGAATTCAAACTAACAAGTAATGTAATAATAAAGAATAAAAACGAATGTGTGAATAGTGAGAAAACGGTCACCTTGAACCAGATTATTTTCTCTATATTCAGAGAGATCTCCACACCTTCATGTTCATGTCATGCATGGACATAAACCAATGCCAATACAAAACCAAGAGAAGATCAATTTGATGAATCCATCATATCAAATATCACATGTAAGTAGTTGAAATATTGTGGCGTAGAAGAATTACCGGGCAAATCTCCTTTGGCAGAGAACTCACTACAA
>OVAO01002914.1:0-11955 GCA_900406285.1 Biscutella auriculata | reverse complement strand
AAATCCACAAAAAGCTTATATTTTAGGTCTAAACGTTTTCTAGAGTTAAGTGCTTAGGGTTTTGGTTTTCTTTGATTTCAGCTAAGACTAAGCAAATAAGGAAATCAGAAATTTAAGCTAGCAAGAAAAAAAGAAAGAAAGAAAAAGCAAATAAGAAAACTTTCAATAAACTATAATGTTAGGTCTTTGGGAGATCCCTTTGGATCTGATGATCTAGTGGAACCGGTTCTAAGGGTGGCCTTAGCGCACCATCTTCAACAAGGTTTTCTTTGCCCTACCCCACCGTCGTGGTGCATTAGGACCCTTAGCCACACGACCCAAATAACAAAGGGCTATCAGATTCATTCCCTTGGTGGCCAAGTTAGCATTATTTTGGATTGAGTCGATTTTCTCATAACCAAGAGTCCCTTAAAGGAAGTCTAGGCATGAGATTTAGCCCCTATGTAAAGTTTCTCTTGGTTGCCTTCTCAATAAATGGTCTTGATATTCTCATGGGATTTTGCCCCTATGAAATGTCCTTTGGATCAGTGACTAGGAGATCAACCCTAGTCACGCATAACACGCTGGTTGAGAAGAGACTCATAGGCATCACCCTTTTAAACCGGTTCTCATCATATCTAGATCATGGTTTCCTTGAAGGAAACTCCCTAGACCGAAATACCTACTACTCAAACATGAATACTATTGAGATAAACATGTGTGATAGGTTTAATAAGCAAGAGGAAAAAAATATTACAACAAGTAAGAGCAAGCCTCGATCTAGGCAAGCCGTGAGTAGAAGCGAACCGAAGAAAACCTTAAGAACAAGCCTAAACCCTAAAGAACTTGAGATTTTTAATCGAAAATCTGAAGCAAAGAAGAAACAGCAAGGAAAAACAACAATGAAGCAAAGTGAAGTCGAGGAGGTAAGCCTCCAAGCTCTCAACTATGGAGCTAAGAGCATCAAAGGCTTGGTGACGTGATCCTATCCCGATGATGGATGACTTTGGCGTGATAAGCTACTGGTTTTGAAGGTGATATGATCAGAGTTTGCAGAAGATATAAATAGATGAACGTTTTGGTATTTTGATGCAAAACAATGACTCGGTTGATGTAGTATGATGAATGACGAAATGGATGAGTGAAGTGGTGATGATGATGATATAACCAGATGATCTATGACAAGATCAAATGAAGGGATAGATGACTGCTACTTAGTTGATTGACACAAAAAGTAGACAGAATTTCTTCGAAGAAGAAAAGGGGTTTTGTTGGCTTCACCACAATCTTTAGTATAACACTCAAATGATCCAAAAACTGTTATCACAACAAAATGATGAATGACTTACTCATTCATTTCGTGCACAATATAAAGAGGAAGGAGATGACAAAAGCTTCTCCTTGAAAATGACATAAAAATATTACTAAGTAGTATAGATGAAAATAATTTATCTAGCCTCAGTAAAACCTATGCTTGAGAAAACCCAAAGGGACAAAACCGAAGCATAGGAAAAAGATTACTAGATAAATCACTTAACTACTTAGTGAATATCTTGATCTTCTTCAAATGCTTGAATGATGTTGATGTAGCTTGGTACGTCCCCATACTCCTTGTCTTGAGTTTTCCTTAGCATATCCTCTATGATCTTAGCTAGTTCCTTTGCTTTGCTCCTTGTGATCGCTTTGTTCGGTATTTCCGACGTCTTGGAAATGTCTTGAACCTCTGTTGTTCCAAATTCAGTTTGTGAGCCATCTAGGATCACATTATCCTCTCCCTTTTGAAAAGGATTTGACCTCAAATATGTTTCATCATCTGCAATAAACGGAACAAGATAAAAAACATTGAAAGCATTATTCACGTTATACTTACCTTGAAGATCGAGATGAAAGGCATTGTCGTTGATCTTCTTGATGATACGAAAAGGACCATTTATCCTTGGTTTTAGTTTAGAATTCCTCTGTGTAGGGAACCTTTCCTTCCTTAGGTGAACCCAAACTTGATATCCCACGTCAAGTTTTACCGCCTTTCTTCCTTTGTTCGCAAACTTGGCATAAAGTTATGTCTTGTGCTCAATACTTTTCTGAGCCCTCTCATGAATTTTCTTGACCAGATCACCCTTCTTCTTTCCACCTAGACTAACTCTTTCCCTCAAAGGTAAAAGTGATAAATCCAATGGTGATAAAGGGTTAAAACCATAAACAATTTCAAACGGTGAAAACTTAGTAGCGGAATGCATTGCATGATTATAAGCAAATTCGACATGAGGCAAGCATTCTTTCCAAGATTTCAAATTACTCTTAACTATATTTCTAAGCAATGTAGACAATGTACGGTTAACAAGTTCAGTTTGACCATCGGTTTGCGGATGACATGTAGTAGAAAATGACAACTTAGTTCCTAGTTTAGACCATAACGTTTTCCAAAAATGACTAAGGAACTTAGTGTCACGATCAGAGGTAATCCAACTACAAAATCCATTGAAATATCAGTCCAAGGATATACAGGAATAGGGAGTGGAGTATACAAACCGTGGGGTTGGACTTTGGACTTAGCATGTTTACAAGTAATGCATCGATCACAACCCTGTTTTACGTCTCTTCGCATATGCGACCAATAGAAATGATCTTGCAACGTCTTAAGTGTTTTAGAAACACAAAATGTCCCATTAATCCTCCTCCATGAGCTTCCTTGGCTAATAAACATCTCAAAGAACCGTTAGGCACACAAAGACGATTTTCATAAAATAAAAACTCATCTTGCTTAAAGTAATGGTTAATTGCAAATTTCCCACAAGCTAAGAAAAGCTCTTTAAAATCATGATCAGTAGCATATAAATATTTTAAATGTTCAAAACCAATAACCTTAGAACTTAAATTAGAGAGAAGAGTTTACCTTCTTGATAATGTGTCGGCTACAACATTATCCTTACCTTTCTTGTACTTGATCACATATGGAAATGTTTCAATGAACTCAATCCACTTAGCATGTATTTTGTTGAGATTATTCTGACCTTTAATGTGCTTGAGGCTCATGATCCGTATGAATCACAAACTCATTTGGCCAAAGGTAGTGTTGCCATGTTTGTAAAGCTCTCACCAAAACGTAGAATTATTTGTCATAGGTAGGGTAGTTGAGTATGTATCCTCCAAGCTTATCACTAAAGTAGGCTATAGGTCTTTTGTACTGCATCAAAACAGCACCAATATCAATTCCACTTGCATCACATTCAATCTCAAAAGTTTTAGTAAAACTCGGTAGAACTAGAAGTGGGGCATTAGTGAGCTTCTCTTTGAGGGATCATAATGCTTCTTTTTTAGCTTGACCCGATTTGAATCCAACCTCCTTCTTGATCACTTCAGTTAGAGGTGTGGCAATTGTGCTAAAATCGTTCAGAAAACGTCAATAAAAACCCGCAAGACCATGAAAAGATCTCACATCGCTTACAGACTTAGGACATGGAAAATCTCTTATAGCTTTCAATTTTTCCTCATCCACTTGACACAATCTTCACTTACAAAAAAGCCTAGGAACACAACGTTATCCGTACAAAATGTGTATTTCTTAAGATTAGCATAAAGACGTTCTTTTCGTAAAATTTCTAAAACCGAGCTAATATGCTTAAGATGCTCATCTAGACTTTTGTTATAGATCAGAATGTCATCAAAAGAAACAACAACAAATACACCAATGAATGATCTAAGCACATGATTCATTAAACACATAAAAATACTAGGTCCATTAGATAAACCAAACGGCATGACTAACCATTCATACAAACCATGTTTCTTTTTAAATGCGGTTTTCCACTCATCACCTTCTTTCATTCTAATTTGATTATATCCAGTTTTTAAATCAATCTTATAAAATATGGTGGAACTATGCAACTCATCAAGCATATCATCTAAATGAGGCATAGGATGTTGATACTTTAGAGTGATATTATTGATGGCACGACAATCATCACACATCCTCCATGTACCATCTTTGTTTGGTACAAGCAGCACCGGAACAACACATGGACTCATGCGTTCACGTATATGTCCCTTGCTTATGAGCTCATCTACTTGCCTCTGTAACACTTTAGTTTCAACCGGATTTGTACGGTAAGTGGCTTTGTTCGGTAATGAAGTTTCGGGCACAAAATCGATTTGATGCTCAATTCCTCTTATAGGTGGTAATCCCTCTAGACTATCCTCTGGAAAAAAAATCCTTAAATCCTGCAAAAGGTCATGCATCTCACTTGGAAAAACCGGCACCAAATTAGTTAAACTCGTTAGAGTTTCTTTGAAAACAAAAAGAAGAATCGGTTTATTAGAGAGATAGGATTTCTTAACCGCGTATGGTTTGATAATGAGATTAGATTTTTCAGTAGATACCTTCTCCTTCTCCTCTTGATTCTTGAAATGCAACTGATCTTTATACACCTCTTGAGGTGTCATAGGTACACATATGATTTTCTTACCGTTAAACATGAAAGATTGCTTGTTAGTAAATCCATCTTGTATCACTTTGCGATCATATTAACATGGATGTCCTAAGAGGATATGACTAGCTCCCATAGGCAGTATACATCACACATAATATCATCTTGGTACTTGTCAATGCTCATTGGAACGGTGACTTGATTATGAACCTTCATTTCTCCACTTTCGTTGAGCCATTGTAGTTTGTACAGTCTTAGATGCTTTCAGACCCTTAACCCTAATTTCTCAACCATAAACATACTGGCCACATTAGTACAATTTCGTCCATCAATAAGGAGGCTACATACCTTTTCATTAACCAAGCAACAAGTATGGAACATGTTTTCTCGTTGTATAAGTTCCTCCTTCTCAGTTTGTAAGCTAAGCGTACGTCTAGTAACAGGTAGTTCTCCTTGAAGGGGTAGCTCCTCACACTCTCCCTCTTAAGAGGTAACCTCATCCTCACTCTTTTGATCAGGTTGGATCTCTCTATTATCTAAAAGGATGAACAACTTTTTGTTAACATATTCATTCGCAAAATGACACATATCGAAAATGTGTTATGCTTTTGCTTTGATTAACAACTGATTTTCCATTGATGTCACTCTTGGATTCCTCTTTAGGATCAGTAGTAACGGTCTTGACGTCCTTTTAATGACTTGGCTTGACCTCCTTAGACTTGTAAGAACTTGAGATAAAGTTGTTTTGAGACGGCTTACAACTTAATTGTTGTTCAATGAGGATTGCTTTGTGCAATAAATCCTCCATATCAACATATTTTTGCAGCTCCAACTTGTCTTGAATATCCCTGTTAAGACCACCCATGAATCTCGTCATGGTAGCTTCACAATCCTCTTGAATATTAGCTTTAAGCATAAGCGTTTCTAACTCCTGGAAATATTCCTCTACATTCTTTCCACCTTGAGTCAGTCTTCTAAGACGTTGATGTAGTTCACGGTGATAATGATCTGGCACAAATCTTCTCTTCATTATAGTTTTGAGTTGATCCCAAGAAGTTATCGGTTCATCACCAACTTTTCTTCTCGTTGTTACGGTTTGTTCCCACCATGTAAGGGCATAATCACTAAACTCCGTCACTGCTATCTTAACCTTACTAGCTTCAGGGGGTTGTCTAAAATCAAAAACAAGATCCATTTTCTTTTCCCAATCAAGATATGCATCCAGATCATTTTTACCGAAAAAGTTGGCATTTTGAGATTTATGTTGTCAAATTGATGTTGGTTTTAAGGTATTGGCTCTTCTCTTCGTCTCCTTGGCTCTCCATTACGTCTATCACTTCTTCTATTATGTGTTGAACTGGAATAATATGATTTTGTAGGCAGCGACACATTTTCTCCATTTTTGGGTCTACGATTGTGCGATATATGAGCTGGTTGTTTGCGAGGGGCTGGAGGTGTATCGTTCTTTTGCTCAGCCAACATCTCTCTCATCATCAACCTCATTTCCTCCATCATCAGTTTCCATTCGTTCGCCCTACTTGTTTCTTCCTCATCGTTACTTCCCATTGGTTTCACTAGACGTCGAAACAACATAAGCAAGAAACAAATCAAAACAACTATGGTTGAAATGAATAAAACACAGTAGATCTATCAATGGAAGATGAGTATATTTTGAGAAGATAAACAGTCCAAAACGAGATTAACTATCAGATTTTTCTTCAAGCAAAAATCGCATAAAAATCGTAAAAATCGTAAAAATCAAAAGAGAAATGAGATACTTAACTACGCAAAGTGCTCTGATACCACTTGACGTTATCCTAGCCCGAGGATGGATGATTTTAGCGTGATGAGCTACTGGTTTTGAAGGTGATATGATCAGAGTTTGCGGAATATATGAATAGATGAACGTTTTGGTACGTTTTGATGCAAAATGATGACTCGGTTGATGCGGTATGATGGATAACGAAATGGATGATTGAAGTGGTGATGCTGATGATATAATCAGATGATCTATGATAGGATCAAATGAAGGGATAGATGACTGCTACTTAGTTGATTCACACAAAAAGTAGACAGAATTTCTTCGAAGAAGAAATGGGGTTTTGTTGGCTTCACCACAATATTTAGTATAACACTCAAATGATCCAAAAACTATTATCACAACAAAAAGATGGATGTTTTACTCATTAGTTTCCTGCACAATATAAAGAGGAAGAAGATAACAAAAGATTCTCCTCGAAAATAACATTAAAATTAAATAAAGCAAATACTACATTTAAATTTTTAAATATGACTTTTTCGCTTCTTCATGCTTCTTTAAGTGCTTCCACTTTATTTGAATATTTTATTTGACCAAGATATTAATAAGTAGTATAGATAGAAGTAATTTATGTAGCCTCATTAAAACCTATGCTTGAGAAAACCCAAAGGGACAAGCCGAATCATAGGAAAAACAGTACTAGATAAATCACTTAACTACTTAGTGAATATCTTGATCTTCTTCAAATGCTTGAATGATTGATATGTTGTGTTTTTAGCCGTTTTTAGGATTCATTTTCATTCATTTTTCATTAGTTTAGATTTCATTTAGACTCATTTAGGTTGCATTTGCATGTTTTAATCATGTTAAAGTGTGGAATCAAGCTTTATCATGAAATGGACCGTTCGGTATCAAATTGGAGTAATTTGGAGCAAAAAGGACAAGTCTACAATTTCAACGTCAAACCAACATTGGTTTGAAACCGGTCACCATACTGGTCTATCAAACCAGTACCAGCTTCTACGTCAAACCAATGTTGGTTTCATACCGGTCTTCACCTGACCGGTACCATGACCGCTCGCCTTTCCGCACTTTTGTACCCGATCACCATACCGGTCAAGCACATGACCTGTACGACTTCAGCGTCAAACCAATGTCGGTTTTATACCGGTCAACGTCAAACCAACACTGGTTTTATACCGGTCAGCCAGACCGGTCCAACCTCCCGAATCCTGTTTTTAAGAGAATATAAATACTCTTTGAAAGGAGGCTTGGTTTTTCTTCTTCTATGTTTTATTTTTTCTTCTCTAGAACTCTATCTAGTTTCTTTTGAATCTATAAAACTCTTGTAATACATTTCTTAGTAATTGCATTTCTTTCTTCATCTTCTTCTTGTATGATTTTATCAATGGTTAGCTTTTGTTTTAGAATCATGACTAGTGAGTAGTTTTCTTTCCAAGTGAATGACTTGGTAGATTAGGGTGATTAGGGCTTAGATTATGTTTCTTAGGATTTAGAGTACTATTATCTTCATGTATTTGGTGTGTTTAAGGCTTGATTAGGAGTAATTAATTTAATCATGATCATAAATGTTTTATGCCCGGAAGGTGTTCGATAAAATGCTTGAAAGAACCAAATAAATGCTAAGTGAGGCCTAACCAAGGGATTGTGATAGGGTTGCTTATAGGCTAGAGTTTATTGCTCATTAATTGTGTATTTAGTCAAGGGATTTTACAAATCCATGATTAGTGAATGGGTTTTCACCAAGGGATTGAGTTAACCTTCTTTAGATAGATCTTAGACTAAGGATTAGCATTTGAATGATAGAACTGAGTAGCATAGTTGTAGTCTTGATCACCCGAGTCAACTGCCATTGCCCATTTGCTAAGTTTATCTTTGATTTCAAGTTTATTCGGTTTCGTTGACTTTTCGGTTGACTTTTGTGTTTTGCTTTGTTTTAGTTAAATTGTTTGCTTAGGATTATTTAGTGACAGTACAAATCCATTATTAACTTAGACTAGATGAATTCTCTATAGTCGTAGTATGTGATTCACTCTATACAACATTTGATTAAATAAGGGGAAAATCTTTTTTATCAAATTGGCGCCGTTGCCGATTCAGGATTTCAATTTGCTATTAGGACTTTAAATTCATTTGGGACTAAGTCTTTTTATTTCATTTACTAATCTCTCTACTCTCTCATTTTTGACTCTTCAGGTACACTAGAGAGTCATCATGACAATGCTTGATCGTTTGACCAACGATGGTGGACACCAAAGTTACCAACCGATGTTTCACTGCCAAAACTGAGGCTACTTTCACACTCCGCCTCAGCTCAATCTTTATGTTTTTAAACCTGCGCAACATTACCTTTGCGACGACTCTTTTGGTTTCTACAATGCACAAGAAAACCACCAACACCAAGCTCGGGACGTTGCTCCTTACTCTAGTTCCAAAGAGGACGAAACTGAACAACTGTTATAACAACTCTTACAATCCCAAGAACGACTTTCTCTTGAGCTCAATGTGTTCAAAGAGGAGCTCATAACTAAGATTGATAACGTCTACAAAACCTCGATGCAAAGTTTGAAGGCCCTGCCTCACATTTCACGATTGTAGACGATCGAGTAGCACACCTCACCTCCCACATGGAGGATTTGGACAACGAAGTTGCTCCCATGGAATATTCCAATACATTCCCTACACATGTTCTCATCGAGGACAATGAGAAACTATGCGGGGGGGGGTGATCATTCAGATTAATGCTGCTAGTGAGGAGAAGGATGCTTCTCCAAAAGCAACAACTTATGCACCGCCTCCCTATGAGGAATTTCCAATGATGAGGAGAGCTACCATCGATGACCAACCTTTTACTGTTGTTGAACTACCATATGAGCATTTGGAGGAGCAAATTGAAGATGGACATATTGGAGTAGAGGTTGAGGACGAGACTAGCAATGGTAAAACTAGTCTCAAAAGAGGTTTGAATGAGCACAAGGCAGCCACACTGAAAGGAGCTTATGTTGATGAAGTCCTACCCAAGAGTAATCCGAAAAAGAGTCAAATGATAAAGGCACCATTAAGTTCAAAATGAAGCTTACCGAGACCTTGGTGAACACCTTGATTACCAACACCAAAATTTCTTGGACCACCAATTCCATGGCAACTATGGAGACTTACTAAGGAGCTTGGAACTTCAAGATGGCTATAATCGGTATAAGATCGAAAAGGTTGAGGATCTTGAAGCTCATAACACATCTACTTTTAAGATCATCAAGATGCTTCAAGACATCAAGTTCAAACCGCCTTGAGGAGGAAGACAAAGTCAAGCTTAGTGACTTAAAAGAAGCTCACTTGGGAGGAAGTCTCATGACTATCCTTTCTATATATTGGTTTAATTTCGTTTTTCTTTTTTCGTTTGAACTTTAGTTGGTTTTGGGAGCATGAAATCTTTTGTTTTGCCTTTGTAGTTTGAATCTCTTGCAGGTATTACAAATATTTAGACCACTCAACGGTCGAATTCCACCGATACTTAGGTCGGTGATTGGCAAGGATCAAACGTAAGGCGAAGTGGCTAGAGAGGAACTGATTCAGGAACCTAGTGTGACTGGACCGGTCAACCATAACGGTCGGTACGCACCAGTACAACTCCACGAGAGGATTTCTGGGAGCTTATATCGGTCAGCATACTGGTCTAATTAGACCGGTACACCTTTGACGTGATGTGGCCCGATCTCCATACCGGTGGAGACCCATACCGAAGGCTCATCCCGGTCATGCTCCACACCGGTCCATCATTTGCGAGACGCATCCCGGGCTGCATACCGGTCAACCTGACCGGTACGAGGTAACAATTCCACACCTTTGTAAATATGCATATTGTTGTCTTCCCTTGTTTTCGGTTATTTCACCTTACTTGGATTCCACGGAGATTGTGTGATTTAAGTTTGGGGGAGGAACCACCTTTTGCTAATCTTGTTTGCTTAGTCTTGTTTTCTTTGATCGTGTCATTTTGCATTGTTAATATCTATGTTTTATAAAAAAACCAAAAAATCGAAAAACTTCAAAAACCAAAAAGATTTTACATTCTTTTATGATTGAGTCTAGAACCATTATGCATAGGGAATTAGTGAAGATTTCGGGTTTTCCTCCGAGTTTGTGTAGCCTTGTTGGGTATCCATAGAAAGCATGTTTAGAGGAAAACGCGCTAAATGTTGATTCATGATATGTTGTTCCTTCCTAATTGCTTACTTAGGCATCATAATTAGCTCTTTTTCATAAGGAGCTGGACTATAGCATAAAACCTTTCCTGAAATCCCCTATTAAGTTCCCTACAACCTTGACCTCCACCTCGGAAAGGATATCATGCAACAATATGACATGCGAGATATACTGAAGAAACCTGCAATTAACGGTAAGTTATTCTCCATTGAGGTAATGGATGAAATGGCGGAAGAATATATGGAAGATTTTGCAAGGGATGATGCTCTGCAAGCAGTCCTCACAAGAAAAGACAGAAAGGAGAATACCTTATACCCTCCTATAAAAGATATGCAGAGAAGGCTTGATTCTCACCAAGATATAGGAGATGGAGCTGAATTTGAGGATCTTCCCTTGGACATCGAGGTCGAGATCAATGTTATGGAAGACAAGACCGAGACTAACGATGGTCAGTCTAGTCTCGAGGAAGAATGAAGCAAACTCAAGGCTCCCAAACTTGTTTTGAAACCTCTACCCGAGGGGCTCATGTATGTATTTTTGGGCTCAAACTCTACTTATCATGTGATAGTTAACAATGCATTAACTGTTGGTGAGGTAGATTGTTTGATAGCTAAACTAAAACAATTTAGGAAGGCGATATGCTACTTATTAGATGATATCTAGGGTATTTCCCATCTCTATGCATGCACCAAATTAATTTAGAAAATGATTCTATGTCTTCCATTGAACATCAAAGAAGATTGAACCCAAACCTTAAGGAAGTCGTAAAGAAAGAGATCCTGAAACTTCTTGATCCTAGGATCATTTACCCTATTTCAGATAGTAATTGGATCTCACTTGTGCATGTTGTTTTTTAAAAAGGTGAGATCACTACTATTAAGAACGATAATAATGAGTTTATGCCAACTAGAACCATATCAGGGCACATGATGTGTATAGACTATAGGAAGTTAAACGCTGCTAATAAAAAAGACCACTTCCCCCTTCCTTTCATCGACCAAATGCTTTAGCGCTTAGCCAACAACCCATATTTTTTCTTCCTAGATGGGTATTCTAGATTCTTCCAAATAACCATTCACTCGAACGATCAGGAAAATATCACATTCACGTGCCCTTATGATACATTCACTTATCGAAGGATGTCGTTTCGGTTATGTAATGCACCAGCTACGTTTCAGTGTTGCATGATGTCAATATTATATGATCTGATTGAACATGTAATTGAAGTTTTTATGGATGGTTTTCGGTGCATGGTTCTTCTTTTACTATGTGTTTGTCCAATTTTTGCAAGGTACTAAAGTGATGTGAAGAAACCTATATGGTGCTAAATTGGGAGAAATGCTACTTTATGGTACAAGATGGAATAGTCTTGGGTCATAGGATATATGAGAATGGGATTAAAGTGTACAAGGGTAAGATTGAGGTTATAATATGGGACCGTGTTAAACAGAAATTTTCGGTTTCTTATGGTGGTTTATCAATGAAGTATGGGTAAGATGGGTAATCAGATTGTCAAACCAACTCGGGGATAATTAACTCACAAATCCTATGGTAGATTTTACTAAGTCTAGG
>OVAO01002913.1:0-11957 GCA_900406285.1 Biscutella auriculata | reverse complement strand
AAAGCTACGGAGGAACCACACCTGCCAGGGTACACCGGTCAGCCCCTAATCGGCGCATATCACGTAGAGACAAAAAGACCAAGTCTTAATTTCATTTTTTGAATTGTAAATTGGCTTAGTATTTAAGGGAGCCATTAAATAAAACCCTAACCACGTTGTTTTTTTAGTTTTTCTACAGTATTATCAATTTTAGATCTCAATATTCTCAAACTCATTGTGAGAGATCTTTTGGTTTTTCTATTGCAATTCTCATATTTTAGATTTTTTTGTTCTTATTTTGATTGCTTATTTTTTTGATCTTTTTTAATCTAACCTTACTCTCAACCATGTCTAGAAAATCTTTAAGTATTCTAGATATAGATAGTGAGTTGTCCCCTTATAACTTATGAGTTAAGGTTAGGAATAGGCTAAATTGATTGCTAGGGATTGTTTATAACTGAAATAGAACAAGTGTTCTCAATCTATTCATGAATCTAATGCTAGAATAGGAGTAGCTAACCTAATCTAGATCATAGGAGATTTATTGCCCTAGGGGTGTTTGATAAAATTCCTGAACCAAATGAATAGGTTGTTAGTCAATTTTTTCCAAGAGATTGTTTAAGTTATTGATTGATTGTTGAATAGAACTGTGCTTAATGCTTCTTAATCATGATGCTTTCCAAGAATTGTGTAGTAGCATACTTAGGAAAGAGGTTTTTATCATGGAGTGAACTGACCTAAATTTGACATTCTTAGACATAAGATAAACCTGATAGCGTGAATTAAACCATACTAGCATAACAATGATTGCATGTTTCAAATGTCCTGATCCATGAGTTATTCTTATTTTTGAATTTCATTTTAATCGGTATCGTTTGCTTATGATTGTTTAGTAACAAGACAACACTAATTACTCCACTTAGACCTACTGAACCCTCCATAAAACTAGTGTGTTATCCATCCTGAGTTGGTTCGACAACCTACTTACCTTATACTACATTGCTAAACTTAACCCGATTTTACCACTATACTACACCAAAATCTTCAGTTTATCAGTTTTCATCTGAACCGTAGGCTTTTGCATTTGAGTGTGTTCATGTCATTGGAAGAAAATTCATGAAGATGTCTGAGGTACAAATCAGTATTGTCCGAGGTTATGTAAGCATCGGTTCGTCGAGACCAACATGAAGGGATATTCATTCAACGACATCAACTTGGAACTTGGATCAGTGAAGGATATCATCAGCATCCTAGAGCCCGACGTGTAGGAGAGAGAGAGCTTATGAAGCACTTCATGGAGCCCGACTTCGATGGAGTGGAACATATTACCGATGCTATGATACGTGGATGGGTGGAGCATCTCGTTGTTAGGGGTGAAAAGATATGGTGGAAAGACCTTTACGACATGGATTTGTCGGCCAGAGGCATAACAAGGAACGTGTATGTTGGAGCTGCCTCTTTGATTCATGCCCAAGAAGGTGATAATGCAGGAGGAGATCCTGGTACCAGTGCCACGACCGCAGGGTTTGTGCATATGTTTACCAAGATCACGAAAGATGTAGTTGCGTTGAGAGAGAAGGCCGATAGGAAGTTCGAGACCGTAGTCTAAAAGCTTGAAGATCATCACATTCGATTGCAAAACTGTGAGAGTTTCGTGAGAGAGGGGTGGATGCGAATTATACCGTACAATGGGGGAGGAGCCCTCAGTTTCAGTACGTTTAGTGCACCATCCTCAGACGGAGTTGATCACGAGTCGGACGAGAGCGGAAATAGTATGGAATGAGCTTGTTCTGAATTTTATGTTATGTTATGAACTTTGAATGTTTGGTTATGAATATTTCGAATGTTTTGTTATGAAGTTTTGTTCTGAATATTATGTTTTGAAATGCATGGAAATTTAGATAGAACTTACGAAATGCATGTCAATTTGGACAACTAGACGACTATTGAAATGCATGGAAAATTAGACAACTAGACCACTTATGAAATGAATGGAAATTTAGACAACTATTGGAAGTTTCATTCCGTAATGATGATACAAAACATGTACAACTAGACAACTATTTTTGTCTATAATGAAGGGATGCAAGTGATGTCATCGTGTTAGTTAACGTCTGTAACCGGACAACTAGATAATTAATGATGGGTATCAAGTGATGTCATCGTATTAGTCGACGTTATTCAAGATACGTAAATGATACAAAACTACTTTAAACAAAACTTAGGATTAATTCAGAGGAATAAACAAGTCTTAAAATAAAAGAGTTCAAGAAAGGTCTAAACATCAACACATACAATAATAGGAAGAAACAAGTCTTAAAAAAAATAGTTCAAGAAATATCTAAACATAAATTAAACAATTCGAGATATACTAGGGATTAATCAAAGGATCACATTCTATGATCAAATTCCTGAGAACTGTTTGAGAAATAAACAAGTTCCCGGTACCAGAAACATGTTTGGCATATGGGACACTCCTGATTCGCAGTGTCTTTGGCCTCCCCAAACCATACACTAATCTTCAAAAAGCAAAGTACCGGTGACATTTTCACATTTGCAAGGGGCATGCACGTTTCCAGTTAAGAGCTCCCTCGTCGTAAGCCCCATTATCTAAACAACGAGATCCCAAATCCTCATCTCCACGCGCTGCACCTCTCGAATCATCTATGACAGCCTCGGTCGCATAACCCTAGGCAAAAACTCATAACCTTCTTTTTTCGTTCCCCACAAACATAGATAAGTATTAAGCCAACAATATATTGTGTTGTAAGAGAACCTCTATTAGCAGCGCAGGTTAATTCAACCAATCTTTTTGCTCTGTTTTGTTCCCTTCTTCTTGGATCAAAGTAATGGCATAATCATTTGCGGTACAGAGCTTCGACATCTCCATTCCTTATAAGTTTCTTCATAAACCGCTTATATTTTTCTTCGGCTTCAGGGCCATCAACCCAAGAATAAAACGGAAGTTCCACGAGAGAACATCCACCTAGAACTTTGTCAAATTCGAACTGCGCATTAAACGCCGTGCAAACCATACATAACCTTAATGTATCACGATCTGATGCTTTGGAGACACGAACACTGATATCACTGAGAAGGTGGTCAGGTAAATCCATGATGTTTGTTCTTACCATCTTCAACTATATTTTCCATTCGCTTTACGTATTTACTGCAAATTCCTTATGTCTCTTTGTTTTTCTTTCTTGAAGAAGACAACCTATTAAATAGAGGGAAGATGCAAAATTGGGTTTAATGACTATGCAATGAATGAAATTGAGTCTAATTTAACTGATGTGACAAAAAACTCAACTATTACATTCAGTTGAGTTATACTGGATAATGTTAAGTTCTCGTGGGCCACTTGCCAACTGGGCTTTTAAAAAATTATATACCGGAGTTCAAACATACATAATACGACCATATAATATGAAAAACGACAATTGGACTACAGGACAAGCAAATAACTTAGCACAACTGAAATCTCGTCACTAGCATAAAAAGCAAAACGACAATTGCAGCACCTGAGAACATCCTCTCCTCACGGGTTTTGTTCTTGTTCTTCAGCAGTACATTTGCAATGGTGTCTTGAACGACCTTTCCAAATTAGAGCCGCACCATTTCATCTTTCAACTTCGTGTTTTCCTCTACGAGGTCTTGGATTTTGTCGATATTTTCGTTCATCATTTGAATTTCTTCTTGTGCAACATCATCCTACCACTTAACAATATATGATGTTCACACCACTCTACACAATTTAAAACTTTATAATACTACAAACCCAAGATTGAAGAAATCAAACACACACCAAAAATCTTACCTCACGTGACTTGCAAGTGACATACACTCTCCTAATATTTTCTGGATCGGTGTAGCATACCTTCTTCTTCATATGACCAAGTAACAATTCATACGCAGTCCGTACTCGAATTCTTCAATGAGTGCAAAATAAAGGGGTGGATTCGAAGAATCGCTGGTAACATGACTGAATCTTCCAATCTCTCCCTCTCGAACTCTTTCTGTCGATCTCTCTGTTCCTCTCTCTCGATCTCTCTGTTCCTCTCTCTCGATCTCTCTGTTTATCACCAAATGATGTACAGTAACAAAGAAAAAAGGTAGGAGGGCGCTCAAAAATTGAAAAGATCATTAATCTCTAAAATTGAAATTTACCACCGGTGGAAACGTGAAAATTAAAAAAAAAAATTCAAATAACTGATCATAGTTGTCCCCAAGAACTAGTAGTTTCAGATCATTCACAGATGTCTTTTGGTCATTTAAAGGAATTGTTGGTTGAACTTACTGATAATCTTTTAATTTGTAGTTGTCCATATCATTTTAGTATTTTAATCAATATTTCTAATGTTCCTGTATTAAAAAATTTCATAATCAAATAAGTCAAAGGTTGTCATTATTATAACCATAAGGATGGTATAAGGTTTCATATAATGTCAAAGGTTGTCTATGGAAAACCAAAACAAAAAGTCATTATTTCATAAAAACTTTATTGTACTCATCATTCACGTATCCATAAAACTTAATGTAATCATCATTCACGAATTCATAAACTAACTTTAATGTAATCATAATTTATTTTGATATTTTGTTTAATTACCTTCATATTCCCTCAATTATGGGATCCAGATATGTAATTACATTTAATTTTTTTTTTCTTCTTCTTTTATTAAAAAATCTTTTTTAATTAAACATCCTTTTTGAAGGAAAAACAAAAAACGAAAATCGAAGGAGGGGATAAATGAACTGACGTAGTATTTGTACTTTACATGTACTTGTGGCATTGACGTGATTGACGTAATTGGGAACTCAAGGGGAGAACTCTAGTGTGATTGAGATTACTTTAATAGTCTTCATGAACTCTATCAAATCAGATTGGATTTATTTTAACAAATTAAGCTTAAAATTCTTTGGGCATATTTTAGCAAATCCGATTGCTAAACCTCAGTTGTCATCAGTGTAAGTCTGTTATTCCACAGAGACATACAAATCACCACATAGACACCTCAACTCACATAAAAACATAGTCTAATCAAACATAAATGTTACCTTGAACTATAGAAATAGTAATCGATACATGTGGCAAGGACGAACCTGTTATTCTTCTTTGATGGGATTCCCCTGCAGATGGAATTCGTTGATCTTGATTACGACCTGGTTTTTTATAAGATCCGGTGGTAAGGTAACCAACTGTTTTATTTCCTCAGGAATTTCCTACATACTCTCATGCGGCACACGATAAATGGATATGGTATATGTCGACGCCCATGTCTTGCCTGCTTAATATTCGGAGAACAAGTTATAAGGTGAGAAGTTTGCATTATAACATTCCTTCCTCATCTTATGCATGGATACGAAAATTGCATGGCCACATGGATACTTGTCTATATCCAAACCCTGCAAGCGCAAGATAGTCTACTTAAATACACGAAAAAATTAATCTCATCCAAGTCGACCATATTTTACTCAAGTTCATAGTTGTTGATCTCATACACACTCAAGTGTGGTGCGAGTGCACATAGTTTGTGCATAATGTTCTCCACAACAGGCACAAAATGATTTGTGGGTCGCAGGGAACGAGATTCTTGCCTATGGTTGTTAAACAACTCAGAAAATTTGTCCAGTATTGTATATATCATTGGTAAGAGTGAGTACGACCTTGCTTTTCGAAACACGCTATTTAGAGATTCACAAGAATTGCTTGTGTCTAAGTTGTACATGTCTCCTTCAAAAAAGCACATTGCCCACTTGTTGGGGGTTACTTTACCATGTAGATATTCATGGGTTTTGGGCTACCTAGTACTGAATTCCTCGTACTCTTTCACCCATTCAGTCATGATATAAGCATGAGCGCACCAGATGAATTTAACGGCAATTTGATCTTTGTTGTCCTTTTCTTGGACTATACCTCTCCCAAATATCGTTATTCTCTCTATCAATCACGACAAATACAATGGGGGTAATGGTGACGATTAGGATCCTGAGCCGTGGAAAAAACAAGGTTTCCGCCATATCCCGACTTCAGAAATGTAGCATCCACGACGATGACTTTCCTCATTATAAGAAACCCTTCGATGCTTGCGCACAAACTTATGAATAAGTACTTGAACTTGTTCTCTGCATCTAATAAAACCCTCGTCACACTTCCTTTATTTGGTTGCTCCATCATGTAGAAATACAAATACAACATTTTGTAACCTTCTTCGGGACCACCCCGCACTTTACTCACAACAATTTTTTTACCTCTCAAGGTGGTGTCGTACGAGAGATATGTACCAAGTGCCTTTTGAACCATTTTCATGATAAGGCTAGGACTCGGTGTGTCGTATTGCCCAACTAAGGTCTCGTGAAAAACATAATCTACAGGTCGTGGGGTGCATTTCTTTCTATTACTGCTTGAACTCGCAGCCATCCTAGAGCACGTATGCATCATTTTTTACACTCTGATACTAAAATATTGGGCATTTTTAGTTTTTACACCTCTTATAGACCATGTGCAACCATGACTATATTGGCCACACTCTAGCATAAGTCGCGATGTATCCGACTTATAAGTGGTAAACTGAATTAACTTTTATGTGCAGTTTTCTCAACCAAATCAAGCGATGCCTCTTTAGAACATATTTCTTGACCTCGTTCAATACTTAAACCATCTTCCCATTTAAACGGACTTATTTCCGAAGCCTTAGTAACTGAAACATCAATCCTCATATTCATTGTTATCCATACAGAAATCTGCATCCTTAGTCTTCGACTCTTGAATAATAGGCTCTTGAATAATCAGCTCGATAACTCCATGTCTCGATTCTTCTGCTCCATAAATAGTTAGGATTTCGAAATTACCTACATCCTCACCATCTCTGTCATTTCCATCCACCCCCTCAAAACTAACGTCAACAGAGCTTCCTCCCCCGATTCTTGAAATACGTCCACTCGTTATACAATTATCCTTGTCACATTCCTTGTCTTTGATTACCTCCACATTCAACACACTCATATGCTCTTTTTTATCAATTGTCGTTAGGTAAGCATAGACATCCTCATCGTCAACAAATACTAGTTATCCCTCATGAGTTTGTAACATCGTCAGAAGTAATTCAAACTCATGTGAGAGTTACCTTCACTATCTATCTCAATCTTTCTGCTTATTTTATTTACTACTACATAGTAAGTTATCTGAATCAACACTGTTTTCATAAATGCTACATCATAACACTTCCCTCCATAACGAATATGTATGTTGCTGCTCATTGTGCTCAATGTTTACTGAAAAATACAAAAAATACTTAATTAGGTTATAACACAACATCTGTAAGTTGTATTAGTTGTTTAGTTGTCCAGCTTTCTAGTATTCCTAGTTTCTAACAGTGTTCCAGTTGTCTAGTTGTCCCCACGTCTCATTACTTCTAACAGTTAAATCTTAATCTGAATCTTACTTCCTTCTAGTTTGCGTCTCCCTTTTCTTTCTATCTTCGATCTTTTTTTCTATTTTAATGAAAAATAAATTACCTGTAATTTCCTGATTTGATATCAAGAATGCGTACGGAAATGTATCAGAAACATATATGATGTGGATGGGGCAGGTGAGAAAAGCGTATAAGCTTGATTTTAGCTCGGTCGGGGAAAGACGAAGTTCTGTTGGACTCGATGTTGTTGGTGCTTCGATGTTCTAGCTCGACGAGATGGAAATTATGGGAAATTATGGGAAATGACTAATCCCATATAACCTCATTCAGCTAATAACCGGGTTAGAATTAATGGTACTTAATGTGTGTCGGGCGGGTTAGTGAGAGTGAGTAGTGATGGGAACCTTCTTTTAGTTTTTTTTTTTAATTAATTGCTCATTAAAGGGATATAAAGGGTCTCTTAGTTATCTATAAGTTGTACCAGTTTTCCAGTTGTCATTCCAACAACATCTCTAAGTTGTACCAGTTGTCGTTCGACTTACGTATCCGAAACGTAATTACTGGTCGTAAAATTGGGAAAATTTTGCTCAAGAATGACTACATAAACTTTTCAGACACGTATATGCTTTATAGTGGATGACTGAAGAAAATGTATAAGCTAGATTATAGCTCGATCGGGCTCGGCCGAGACCCTGTTCGAGCTTCGATTTTGCGTTTTAGCCTGACGAAATCGGAGAAATTATGGAAATTCTAGAAAATCAGCTTGGTCATAACCGAGTCAGAATTAAATGGTTATTACGCGAGTTGGTGAGATTGGATGGTGATGATAAACTTCTTTTTATTTAATTTTTAATTAATTGCTCATTAAAGGAATACGAGCTTTTTTGTAATTGCATATCTCATTAAAAGGGAGATTGGCACTCAGCAAAACACCGTGACACTCAACTTTGAAAGACCTTAAAAGTGGTATTTTAGCGGTGGACTTCTCCCAGCATGCCTTTCCCCTTTACCTTTCCTTTCACTCAAAGACGTGCTGATACGTCGTAGCAGCTTGAGTATCGAATTCAACCCGAACCTTAGGAATATGATGTGAGTTCCAATTGAATATTTGCTCAAAAATATTAAAAGTTAGTTAATAGGAAAATAAAGTTAAATCAAATAATTTGGTTTGCAAAAATTACCACAAAAGTGGGGAACCACAATTTATTATTCTCCAGAGGTAGCTTGGAGTAGTAGGAGAGTCATTGTTGAGCACTGTTATTAGCCTTCCCCTAATCATCTTAGTGATTCTGGTCCATGGACTACGTCCTAACAGGGTACGTTATGATAGACAAAATTTATTTAATATTTCCTTTACTTAGACATCTATAGTAAGATTAAACTCGGAGTCTCAAGCGCTAAATCTTACACTTTACTATACCATTTTGAAGACTAAGCATGTGTCACTCGGATCTGAAAATAAAAAAAACCTAGAAATCCTGACATCAACCTTTACTGGTACTAATTTGTGTGATCAAATAATTGGTTGTCATACTTAAATCAATCATAAATATAGATTTAAATTTTAAGATCAAATCTAAATTACAAATTAGAAACTAAGGAAATATCTAACTATTTTCATTCTCAAAACCTTAATCAAGCATGAACCATAATTTTGCCTTTTTGAAAACCATAGATCCATCAATTAAACTACTCAAACATGATCAAATCAATCAAACAAGACACTGATGAAAGCAAGCCCTACGATTTTAGCAAAAATAAAGTCTAGTCTAAAAATCATGTCTTCTGGTGCTTTTATAGAGTCATGGGCAGGTTTAAGGTTTCTCTTGGGTTTGGACTTCAAAACACGAAATTCAAAGTTTTTCCATTTTTTGGCGATCCCATGACAGGTTTGATCGATCCCAACATCTTTTCTTATATCGATCCCGAGAATTATGGATCGATCCAAGCAATCTTGTTAGAGGGAGGATCGATCGATCCATGATAGGGTTCGTTTCTTCAAATCTTCATGAGATCACGTCCAAAAGCTTCCTTTTTTCAAATATCACCTCCAAACTTGTAAAAACAAAAAGGAACCAAAAGACTCCAAAAACACGTTTTATTCACTCAATCAAGGGGTTGTAAGCATGCCAAAAATGTCACATACCCTTAAAATCAGGATATATCAATTCTCCTATACGTGAACTTTTACTTGTCCTTAAGTAAAAATAGCAAAAATCCAAGGAGGGAGAAATGTAGGGACTCTCTTGTCCTCAACTGAACATGAACTAGACTCAACCTGCATACCACATAAAACTAAACTTGTTTGTGCATTCTTTCCATATTGCCTTAATGTCCGGCCAAATTTATCTTACTCTGAACCTCAAACTTGAATAGACTCAAATTCATATTAGTTAACTCACTACATTCATAAATAAGTTGGCATGTGTTTCTCATCAAGGAGGCTTTAAATCAGGGAAATGGGGTTAGGTGACTACGAAGGGAGGCTAATTTTATGGTGATGTCATCATGGAAAATTGCATGAGAGAGAGGGTAAGTGTTGTGTCACTCATTACCAGACTAATAGTTATCGTTAAACGAGACCTACTCTAAGTACCCTAAATCTTATCTTTGAAAATACGCCTAGACAAAAACCTATGCCTAGACAAACTCATCAAACACCTAGCGTTGTGTCACTCAACACGAAACTAATAGTTATCGTTAAACTAGACATACTATAAATTCCGTAAACCTTATCTCTGAAAATAGACTAACTCAATCTCGTCGGGACTAACCTACACCTAGAGTATCTAGTCAAACACCTAATATTGTGTCACTTAATGGCAAACTAATAGTTGCCAAACAAGACTTCGTTTGGTTTACTAGACTAATCTAAACTTGTCAATTTAGGTGCTCTAATATATCGCTTTTCGGGCTTAAATCATCCTAAACCTAGATCTAATTTGTCAGTTACAATCTAAAACTAGTGAAGGATTCTACTTATTTCTTATTCTCTAGACTTAATAAAGCACGAACCCTAATTCCCCTTTTGTGAAAACTGTAGATCCAATATATTAGATTACTCAAACATGGCTATGACAATTAATCAAAACATGGATGAAAGCATGAAGACAAAAAAAAAACAGTATAAATCAATATGATACAAGATATATAACTGTCAGATCATATATATCTCCCTAGCAAATCAATTATAAAACATATATTGCAATAATAACTAAAAGCAATGTGAAACAAAGTAAAAACCAAAACTAAACTTCTTTATCTAAAATTGGACTTTTCTAGTGCTTCATAGTGCCATGGTGACGTCATTTGGTTTAACCAGGTTTGGTTTGATCGAAAAAGCTTGGTCTTCGTCTACGTTTCCCAGGTTTTGCGCGACGGTTCGAACGTTTTGGTCTTGAATCGGTTCTATCAAACCAGGTGTTGTTCGATCGAATCAGATGTCACTTCTTCAATCGGTCCTCATTTTGCGAATCGAACTCAAGTGTAACTATCAAAATCAAGCTTCGACGAATCCGAAATTCTCCGAGTCTTCCTTTAATTACGTTCAAAATCTTCCTTTCTTCAAATGCCTACTTCAGACCTATAAAATCCCCCTTTCTCCATTGTTTGAAGATATACCCGAGAAGAATTACAAGAATCGACTTAAGTACCACACCCATTCTCTTGGTATCATACACAGAAATCTTGATTGGTAATCAACCATTTGAATCTTAAACGGAAAAAAGTGTCGAGCGAAAGAGCAGACCAATATATTTTTATGCCATAAAGAATGGGAAAGGAAAGGGACCAATGACCACTAGTAACCTGAAAGGCCTTGAAAGGGTTGAGAAGTAGGGATTATACCGCTTGCCTATCATTTAAGATTCATACTCTGCTTTCTTTTGGATGTCTTGCGATAGAACCCGGTTCAGGGGTCAGTTTATATGCTTAGGTGTTTGAAGTTTTAAGTTGTGGTTAACTCTTTCTTGTTTGTCTGAAATCATTTGCACTGTTTCCCTGCCTATAACCACTTAGCTGAGATTCCCGCCTATTTCAAACCATGCTCCCTTACGAACATTTTGCCTTGCTTGAGGATAAGCAAATGATAAGTTCGGGGGAGTTGATGTGTAGTCATTTTATCGGTTTTTAACTAGGTTGTCCTTCGTGTTTGTATTAGTTTAGGTGTGGAGTTGGAATCATGCAAGGGTTGGACCAAAAGGAGTGATCAAGGAGCAAATCAGCCTACCGGTCAACCAGACCGGTGCCCCTCATCGGTGCAATGCACGAAGACCCGACCGATGAAATCATTGGTCCAGACTATCGGTCAAGCATGGTGACCGGTCCAAATGGACATAAGCTTTTGGAAGCATCATACCGGTCTGGTCTAATGCTCAGTCCAAATGGACATTAGCTTTCAGAAGAAACTTACCGGCCAAGGCACCAGTCACATATGGTGACTTGTACACTCCCCAAATTTCAGACCGCGAGAGCATACTTGATACACGCTGAGTGCGTGAAAATGCTCTTGGAGATGGATCCGTCGACGGCCGGCTACGGGAGAGTGGCCTCAACGTCCAAAGC
>OVAO01002911.1:596-11961 GCA_900406285.1 Biscutella auriculata | reverse complement strand
AACATAACTTATTCGAAATATCTTGCAGGCTAAACAAAAAAGTATGAAAGTTCTCTACCGATAACTTCTATTAACTCTCATGATCATTGGGGCTTATTACATAAAAGGATTTCAGTTGTTTAAAAGCTATATATATAAAAATATAGCTCTCTCTATTGGTGTCTAGTCTGAAAGACATAAGCAAAACATTTGAGTATTAGTGTGTGTGTGCTACTTAGACAAGTTTCTTTTTCTCGAAGAAAGTTTTCAAATGCCAAAACTGAAGACCGGCCACTGATAAGCAAACCCCGAGCGATACAAGACTTAACCAAGCCATCTTTGAGTTCGTAGATCTATTAAGTTCTTGCATTTCTTCTTCCCTGATTGATCATCACCAAACCAAAATAACAATAACAATCATCAAACTCATGATCATCTCTCACTTTAAACTAATAAAAATTAAGCTATAAAATATGTTCTTTTGTTAACCTTTCACGGAGATAAAACATCTCTTCGTGGATTGAATTAACAGTATCGAATAACTTCTTAACCTCAAACTCCATCATCTGCACAAGCAAAACATCAAGATCGAACACAAAAATAGGTTAGTAAAACAAACTCTTTAAAAGACAAGAAGGTATCTACACTATCTCCCATTTCATTTTCACATTCAAGACGTACCTAGAAAAAAGACAAACCCTAAAGTTCACCAAACCAATAAACTAAACTAGGCTTAGGATTTTGACATGAATCGAAAGACCTAACAAAACCAGAATTTTTGATTTTTTGGTCAATTTCGATTAGGATTAACTAACTGATCGAAAGAAAATTAAATTTCTTTCGGTTTTGACTGGATCCCATTTTTTTCTTAAATTAATCAAAACCGAAATTGAACCAAAATTAAATAAAAATTTGAGAAATATACCAAACATCTGAATTAACTAAAGTTATTCGAAACTAAATTGTCTGAAAGATCTAGAATTATGCAATTACACACAATATTGGATTAATTTGATAAATTTTAATACACAAATTAACCAATAACTAAGCTTAACCACAATTTTAATATTCAAAATACTTTTCAATTACCCGATAAACGAACTAAACGATCTATTTCGACCTTAAACCTCACCGCAACTAAACATATTAATCCATAGCCGCCTTTGAAACCAAAATTACATAGGAGTTTATCAAATTCATGTTCAAGTTAATTAACACACGCCAAAAAAAAAAAAAAAAAATCCAATTTAGTTGAAAAAAGTCAAGACAAAGGAACTTACTACGACTTGACTCTTCTTAGCCACATTCACCCACTCCTTAGAGTGAACACCACTCTTCCATTCAAAATCTACGGTCAACATCGTCTCCGGTTTATGATCAATGACAGAGATACAAGCTATGTAATCTCCAGTTTCATATGCAGTAAACGAGAATTGACCAGACTCAACATTCTCTGCTTCATGAAGAGCTGTACCTTTTGGAGGCAACACCTAACAAAATATTCACAAGTAAAGAGAAGCATGACATTCTGATGTAGAAAGGGAAAATGTTAAAAAGAATCTAAAACTTTCAATTTCGATCATTTTCAACATGAACTCTACCCCATTTAAACAACATATCTTCGTTGACTTTATATTTTTAATCATAAATTTTCGTATATCGAATTAAATTAGACACAAATTAATGGAATAATTAAACAGAGTTGAATCTCTTAGCTAAATATAACAACGGTTTAAAAGAACAACAAAAAATCGACTTTCGGCCATTCTAAACATGAATTCTAGAATGTAAAATTTAACCCATTACTTCATAATTTTAATCACAAATTTTCATAAACTAAATCGAATCATGCATAACGTTAACTTCATTATCAAAATAATTAAACGGATTTAACTCTCACCATTAAATAAAACCTTTGGTTTTTAAAAAACACAACAATTCTCAAATTTTGGTCATTTTAAACACGAACTTTGGTTGATTTTACATTTTTAATCACAAACTTTCGTGCATTAAGCAAATTAAACACTGCATTAAGTTAGAGTTTAGAGATCGATTATTCAATTCGGTTTGGGTTATTCGAGTTTTGGTATTTTGTTTTTTGAAATATATTTATAGGCAAATAAATTTTATATAGGTTCGGTTTAGGTTATTCAAATTTCGGTTTTTTTAAAAATCTGTTCATTCTGGAAATAAATATACGAAGTGAAGAACACCTTGACGACGATCTTGTGAGAAGGAGGTAGAGGATGATCTTCGTTAGGGTTTACGATGAAGTATTTACCAACTGACAAGGAGTTCTCGTGAATATCCTCTCCGATGCATTTCGTATGACCGGAACTTAGCTCGTATCGCATTGATAGTGTTTTGGGAGATAACAACGTAAGAACCAAAAGCAAAACCCAGCTCCGAGGAAAATCCATGACGGCGGAGAAGAAGAGAGAGAAAGAGGAGAGAGAGATCTTTGTAGTATTCAAATATGTTTTTTGGCCGTTTCGGGTAAGTGTAGAGAGAGCGAGAAAAGAGAGAGAAATAAAGAAGAACGTTTTTTTGCGACGTGTAATTGTTTAATTAGTTGAGACACGTAAAAAATGTCTTCTAAAAAAATGTCTGTCGTATTGATAGTACCAACTAGTAAATTAGCCATACCATTTATGTGGGCTTTTATTGGACATTTAAAGGCCCATTTGTGATTGTTTAGGTGACCTGAGAAAAATAAAATTTCTAGATAGAAAGTATATGAAAATAAAATGCCCATTCATTTTCTGGTTTTCTTAGTAAAACTAAAGTTGAGAATC
The DNA here is from genome assembly GCA_900406285.1 of Biscutella auriculata. Classification (NCBI taxonomy): domain Eukaryota; kingdom Viridiplantae; phylum Streptophyta; class Magnoliopsida; order Brassicales; family Brassicaceae; genus Biscutella; species Biscutella auriculata. The sequence continues at coordinate 9,187 of OVAO01002911.1, read as the reverse complement.
CGGCAAATGTTTTTATTTTCAAATTAAAAGTTATATACAATAATTTAAATTATAAAATATGATCATATATATATTTTTTAGATTATACATTATTTTATTTCTGATGAAATTTAGAATATAATCTATATTATAAAGTAAAGTTTTTCTTTTAAGAGATTAACATTTGTCAATCTCGGATTGATTGCTAATACTTGATAATATAATTAAATGAAATAAATTTAAAATAATTTTTGAATATTTATTAGGTCTCATTAATTTTGTTTAAAACTCATGTTATACAATATGTAACCTACATCTTCAAATCTTCTATTCAGAAATATATTTTATTATATTTAAAGCTCCCAATTATTAATTTCAAAACAAAAAATACAACATTTGAATATTTATTGGTCTCATTAATTTCATTTAAAACTCATGACCACTTATTCCTCACAATATGTAACCTACATCTTCAAATCTTCTATTCAAAATAATATCTATATAATAAAGTCAGATTTTTCCTTTTAGGGGTGTTTTGAGCTTGACATTTGCCAACATGCAATTGGCTACTAAAAGTTAATGTTATAATTAAAATAAATAAACTAAAAAAAAATTTTGAATATTTGTTAATTCTAACTAATCATATTTAAAACTCATGATCAATAAGTTTTCCAAAATATATAACATACATCTTTAAAGCTTTTATTCAAAATTCTAATTATATACATTTAAAGCTCACAACAAAAATTCGGGATTTAAATTGTAAGTCAACAAACTATAAGGTTTAAATGGTCTAAGTGATTGTTTATGGTTTAAACGGTCCAAATGTGTAAATTCGGGGATTTTTTTTTTACTGTTTTCCCAATATATAGGGTAAGAAGTTTTTTGAATAAGATAAGTTAGTAGAATTCTTTTATCATTTTTTATGAAATTTTAAATTATAAATGAATTAAATACACTTAATTTTGTGAATACTATACATATTAGACAAATTTAATGTATTTGTAAGACTTTAAACATTGAACCGTAACAAAAATATGCCGACGGTTTGAAGTGTTTTGAAAACAAATAAGTAATCAACATAAGAATCACATATTTATGCAACATAAATAGTAATAGTTGATACACTATTTTAAAAATTAACTTCCATTTTTCCAAAAAGGATTATATGATATAGATATTTATGAGTAAATCTTATATATAATGAGAGAAGAGGTGCTCTCCCGTGATGACACGCGGCACTCCCTTCTCTACAAATATTATAATTATATTATAAAATATTACAAAAATTAACAAAAAGTCTAATGGGACATTTGGTAAAGTATTTGTTATGTAATTGAAGAAGTCACGAGTTTGATTCTCTCATTTCTCATTTTTTTCTTAGTTTAATTAATTTTTCAAAACGACGTAGTTTTAATATTTATACATAGATACACACAAAATTTTGAAATATATATACAGTTAAGGGTTGTGGGATGATATAGGTTCAAAGTTGATAAAGTTTTATCGTTAAAAATGAAAAAGAAAAACTAGAACAATAAAAACTAATATACAAAGAAATATTTAATTAAAATTTTCTTATGTGAAATAGAGATAAGCTGATAATAAAAAAGTAGATAAATATAGAAAATATTTTATACAAAATTAGATATATAAAAAATATTACAATATAGAATGTTGGATAATAAGTAAGAAAATTTGATAAGTATATATTTGAAAAAGATAAAATAGATTATTAGGATGATACAAATTTAAAAATTTAGAATAAGATATATATATTTTTATTGATAATACAGATAACAATAAATAGTTTTAAACTAATAAAAATATTTTATTTACTTCTTAAAATAAAGTCAATCATCATTTTAAACTAAACGGATAAAATCAATCTCAATACAAATTAAAAGTCACTTTTATGTTTAAGTGATAAAGTATTAGTGAACAATCACAACAACAACAAAAAAACAAAGAAAGTATAATACACAAAAGAAAAATTGAAATACATCATGTAGATAATAAAGTATTAAATATATAGAGAAATGTCAGTCTATATAACAAAATAAAAGCATAATATATAAAATAAATGATGAAAATGAAATTAATAATCAAAATGAAAACGTTATAATTATTTCAATATTTAAGAACTGAAAAAACATAAAGATTTTAAATTTATATACGAGATTGTTATGATCATAATATAATTTTATAAAATAAAATTGAATATTTGATAGACTAAAAATTATTTTATATCAAAATTTAAACAAATTTTATTAAGCAAATACCCGCGTATCACGCGGGTCCTCTCCTAATATATATAATAGATTAAGAATATTTTGGATAGGATAAGTTTGTAGAATTCTTTTTTGTTTAGTGTTTATAAAATTTCAAATTAGAAATTTATTAAATACACTCAATTTTGTATAATATTGTCTATATAACACAAATCTAATATATTTTCTTAATACTTTAAACATCGAACCATCAGAAATCTGTCACAAATTTATGATGGATATGTCATTTTTATGATAGTTTTTGACGGATTTCTGACGGTGCGAGGTTAAAGTCTTAGAAAAATTCTTTACAAATAATTAATAAATGAATAATCATGGATATGTACAACATGATTAAATAATAGTTGATACAATACTTTAAAAAGTCAACTTCAATTTTTACAAATTAATATTATATGATATAGATATGTATGAATAAATATATTTGAAATTGTCAAAAAAAACTTCAAACTTGCACATTCGAACCATTTAAACCATGAACTAGCATTTAAGCCATTTAAACCTCATAATTTTGATGACTCTCAATTTAAATCTCAAATTTATGTTGACTGAGCCAAATTAAACGCGACATTAGCTTCACTAATGAAATATTTAAACGGAGTTAAATATGGCTCAGTCAACAAAAATTTGGGATTTAAATTGAGAATCAACAAAACTATGAGGCTTAAATAGCTTAAGTGATAGTTCATGGTTTAAATGGTCCAGATGTACAAGTTCGGATTTTTTTTGACATTTGTCCCATTCTTCAAAGTGTTAGAATTTTATATTTTGAAAATTATGCTCATTTGATGGATCATAAACTAGACTGTTGATTTCTGGTAACTCTCATACTTCTCTAATCCTTTGGCAAATCGGTCTCCATCTCTCTGTAAGTGTATTACGGGTATAAGAGACTCTTGGTACAAGGTTTAGACTAGTTAATTAGGTGGTTATCTAATTGGTTCTGGTTTACTCATTTTGTACCGGTTTATGCTATTGTATAAAGCATAATCCGTTTGTCTTTGGTTAGATTAGATCTTCGATTGGGAATTAGGGATTTAGTGCGAGAGGAGAGTTCTCGTGAGCTATCTCCGTTGTGATCGAGAGATTGGGTCTTGAGAGGTTCTGTGTGATTAGCTACCTCTTGTAATCCTCTTTCTGATTTGAGTATTGAGAGCTTGGCATCACCAAGCCCCAGAGACGTAGGCCGTTAGTGGCTGAACTCTAGGTAAACAATCTTGTGTCGCGTTTTTTCTTTCTTCTTCTTAGTTCTTGATTCGTTGAGTATCGACAAAAGATACTACAAGTGGTATCGGGGCCAGGTTCGCCGAGATGAGCGAATCAGGGAATACAAGAATTGAAGTAGATCGTTTTGATGGCGATGGTGATTTCTCAATGTGGAAGAAGCGTATGCTTGCACACCTTACGGTAATGGGACTGAAAGACGTTCTTACGGTGCAAGCTCAGTCAGCTGGGAGTCAGCTACAGATTAAAGAAAACGAAAGCCAAGAATCGTTTGTTGAACGAGTTAATGAAGCAGATCAGAAGAGAACTGATCGATGCGAGAAGGCCATGAATCTGATCTTCTTGAATGTGGGAAACAAAGTCCTACGGAAACTCGATGATTGCACAACCGCTGCGTCAACTTGGTCTACTCTAGAAAGGTTGTATCATTCTAAAACTCTTCCTAGTAGAATTCATTTACAGCATAAGTTTTATACTTTTAAGATGACTGAATCAAAAACTATTGATGAGAATGTCGATATTTTTCTGAAGGTTATTTCGGATCTAGCCAGTGTAGATGTTACCGTGTCCGATGAAGTTAAGGCAATCTTGATGCTAAACTCTCTTCCAACACAGTATAATCAACTGAAAGAGACCCTGAAATATGGTCGAGACACTTTGTCTCTTGAAGAAGTAGTCAGTGCTGTAAAATCAAAAGAAGAAGAGCTTAAGGACACTCCAAACACAAACAAGAGTGGAGAAGTGTACGTTGCTAGAGGAAGAACTGAAAAGAGAGAGACACATAACAACAACAATCATAAGAAATACAAAGGAAGATCAAGATCAAAGTCTGGATCGAAACTAACTTGTTGGTACTGAAAGAAAGAGGGTCACACAAAAAGAGACTGTTATGCTAGGAAGAAAAAATATGGCGATGATGAGCAAGGTGAAGCAGCAGTATCAGTGGACAAACTTGAGGAAGTAGATGCACTTACTATCTCCGATCAGAATCCACAGGAAAGATGGGTGATCGACTCAGGTTGTTCATACCATATGACATCCAGAAGAGACTGGTTTGAAACCTATGAAGAAATATCAGGAGGTCAAGTCTTCTTAGCAGACAACCGATCCATCTCAGTGAAAGGAATAGGCAATACCAGGATCAACGTAGAGGGAGGAACACTTAAACATTTAAAAAATGTAAGATATATTCCTGATTTGAAAAGAAATCTAATCTCTGTTAGTACACTTGATTTGCAAGGTTTCCAACATGGAGGTGGAGAAGGAAAGACCAGGTTCTACATGAATGGAAAGATAGCTCTTCAAGACACTCTGAATGGTAGTCTCTACCTTCTGGATGGGGAAACTGTGACAGTAGAGTCAAACGCAGTTACCACAGATGATGATATAGCTTTATGGCACAGTCGTCTTTGTCACACCAGCATAAAGAACATCAAGATCCTTGTCAGTAAACGAATTCTGGATGAGAAAAGAATCAGCAGCTTAGACTTTTGCGAAAGTTGTGTAATGGGTAAAAGTAAGAGGCTAAGCTTCAGTGTTGGAAAGCATGATTCCAAAGAAGTTCTTAAATACGTGCACGCAGATCTCTGGGGATCACAAAATGTTCATCATTCAATCTCAAGAAAGCAATATTTCCTTTCTATCATAGATGATTGCTCTAGGAATGTGTGGATCTATTTTCTAGCTACTAAAGATGAGGCTTTCAAGAATTTCTGTGAGTGGAAACAATTGGTCGAGAATCAGACGAACAAAAAGGTGAAGACTCTGAGAACGGACAACGGTCTTGAATTCTGCAACAGAGAATTTGACGAGTTTTGTAGAAGGAATGGTATAAACAGGCACAGGACATGCGCCTATACCCCGCAACAAAACGGGGTTGCAGAACGGATGAATAGGAACATAATGGAAAAGGTTCGTTGCATTTTGAATAAGTCAGGTCTTGAAGAGAAATTCTAGGCAGAGGCTGCTGCAACTGCGGTATACACCATCAATCGAACTCCATCTGCTGCTAATGATGGTAACATTCCAGAAGAGATCTGGATTGGTAAAACTCCTGGATATCAACATCTTAGGAGATTTGGATCGATAGTGTATGTTCACACTGATCAGGGAAAACTGAAACTGAGGGCTCTTAAGGGAGTCTTCATTGGATATCCTCAGGGTGTGAAGGGCTACAAAGTATGGCTTCTAGATGAGAAGAAATGTGTCATAAGCAGGAATGCAATATTTACAGAAAACAAGCTCTACAAGGACTATCTTCAAGAAAAGAAATGTTCTGAGCAGGAAGCTACTACTGTAAATGCAAGGACTGAGATTATTCTTGAACCAGCTATTGACTCAACAGATCAAGAAACAGGTGACACTGATCAGAACTTAGAACCAGAAGGTGGAACTGTTGCAAATGATTTAGGAAATGACGAAGAACCAGAAACAGATGATGAAGATCTAGAAGGATATGTGTTAGCAAAAGACAGATTGAGAAGGGAGATTACTCGTCCAGCCAGATTCAGGGATGAAAATTTTACAGCATTTGCCTTGATGACTGCACAAGAAATGGAAGTCACAGAACCAAGTGATTACTATGAAGCAACTAAGAGCAGTGACTGGGATAAATGGGAAGAGGCAATGATTGATGAGATAAGATCTTTACACAAGAATCATACTTGGGAATTAGTAGTAAAACCAGAGGGACAGAAGATAATTGGCAGTAAGTGGGTTCTGAAACTGAAACCCGGCATACCTCAGATTGAAAAACTGAGGTTCAAGGCCAGACTAGTCGCGAAGGGTTACTCACAAAGGGAAGGGATAGACTATCAGGAGATTTTTTCTCTAGTAGTAAAGCATGTCTCTATACGTCTGATGCTGTCTATTGTAGTTTATCAAGACTTGGAGTTGGAACAGCTTGACGTCAAGACAGCCTTTCTACATGGAAATATAGAAGAAGACATCTACATGAGTCAGCCAGAGGGGTTTGAAGAGAAAGGAAAAGAAGACTTCGTGTGTCATCTCAAAAGATCACTCTACGGACTCAAGAAAGCGCCCAAACAATGGAATCGCTGTTTTGATCAGTTTATGACAAAGCATCAGTTTACCAGGAGTGATTATGATCACTGTGTCTACTACAAGCGTCTCAAGGATCGTAAGTATGTCTACCTCCTCCTATATGTCGATGACATGCTCATTGCATCTCAGAGCATGGTGGAAATCAAGAAGTTAAAACAGCTTCTGAATACAGAGTTTGACATGAAAGATTTAGGTCTTGCAAGAAGAATTATAGGGATGGACATACAAATAGATAGAGAGAAAGACATCCTTACTTTGTCTCAAGGAAGCTACATAGATAAGATTCTTAAGACCTTCAACATGAGTGATTTTAAAGCTGTCTCTACACCTATAGGATCACATTTCAAGCTTGCCTCGATAAAGAATTCTGAAGAATCGGCAGGTGAAGTACCTTACTGCAATGCTGTAGGTAGTGTCATGTATGCCATGATAAGTACTCGTCCCGATGTCGCTTACGCTATTGGTCTGGTCAGTCGATTCATGAGCAATCCAGGTTCTGCTCATTGGACTGCTCTGAAATGGTTGTTGAGATATCTGAAGGGTACAAGAGACAGGAAGCTGGTGTTCTCGAAAGGTTTTGATTTCAAGATTGAAGGGTATTCTGACTCAGATTATGCTGGTGATTTGGATCGTTGAAGATCGTTAACTGGTTTTGTATTTACTGCTAGTGGAAATACAATTAGTTGGAAATCAAATCTCCAACATGTTGTTGCCTTATCCACCACAGAAGCGGAGTACATGGCGTTAGTAGAAGCTATAAAGGAAGGAATCTGGTTAAGAGGTTTAGCTGCATAACTTGGTTTTAAGCAGAAGTCAGTAGAAGTTTGGTGCGATTCTCAGAGTGCAATATGTCTGGCTCGTAACAATGTGTTCCACGAGAGAACCAAACATATCTCTGTTAAGCTGAAATTCATAAAGGAAATGGTTGAAGATGGTTCTGTGATTGTCAAGAAGATCCCGACCTCTAGAAATCCCGCAGACATGCTTACTAAGGTAATTCCAGTTCAAAAGTTCGAGCAGGCCCTTGACCTGCTCAAAGTCTCTATGTAAGTTGTTGTGCTATTGCTTGGTGGTGCTACGTAAGTCTCTTCTTTATTCAGTTCAGAAAGATGTCTGGTCAGTTCAGTATGATCGTCAAGGTGGAATTTGTTGATTTCTGGTGACTCTCATACTTCTCTAATCCTTTGGCAAATCGGTTTCCACACCTCTGTAAGTGTATTACGGGTATAAGAGACTCTTGGTACAAGGTTTAGACTAGTTAATTAGGTGGTTATCTAATTGGTTCTGGTTTACTCATTTTGTACCGGTTTATGCTATTGTATAAAGTATAATTCGTTTGTCTTTGGCTAGATTAGATATTCGATTGGGAATTAGGGATTTAGTGCGAGAGGAGAGTTCTCGTGAGCTATCTCCGTTGTGATCGAGAGATTGGGTCTTGAGAGGTTCTGTGTGATTAGCTACCTGTTGTAATCTTCTTTCTGATTTGAGTATTTAGAGTTTGACATCATCAAGCCCCAGAGACATAGGTCGTTAGTGGCTGAATTATGGGTAAACAATCTTGTGTCGCGTTCTTTCTTTCTTCTTCTTAGTTCTTGATTCGTTGAGTATCGACAAAAGATACTACATAGACTTTCAATTATTTTTAATGGAAGCTTAACTGTAGATTAGATTATATAAAACTGGCTCTACCTTGAAACAAAGCTAATTTCAACGTGGAAATATATATACATATTATAAAATCTTCTCATCATATATTTGTTCTGTTAAAAGGCTAATTCTCATCATATTTTACCATATCCAAAAATTATATATTTATATAAACATGTAGGTGGGTATTAAAAAGCTTATTTCCAACAAGCTTTAAACATGCTTACCACAAACCCTTCGTGTTCACCAAATTTTCTTCTTTTCTCTCTCTCTATAGATTGAAATTTGCTTCATTGCAGTACAACAAGACTCGGCTGTCGAAAACAAATGAATCCACCGATTGAAGTGGGCTTCTTGGAGTTCACCGGACTAGATTTGTCGGGTTTA
>OVAO01002909.1:0-11962 GCA_900406285.1 Biscutella auriculata | reverse complement strand
TATTTGACAATTATATTGTAATTGGAGATCAATATTAAATTCAGTCCTTAAAAATTAGTAGAATCTACAAATTCTCAGAGAGAATATAAACCTCGGACCGCAACACACACATATATGTCTTCAAACAGAGAGTTTGCCATCTGGTTACTGCTTGTATGTTCCTCTTTTTAGCTTCTCTTTATTTTAATTGAAAATTGATCATGTCTTAAAATGTTTATCACACTTAACAATATGGTAAGTTTTACTCGTTTCCTATGTAATTGCTTATATTGAGAGCTTCACACGCACACTTAAATATAGCAAAGATATTTCAACAATTTTATATTATATTTTATAGTAAACATAATACAGCAGAGAGGATAGAAGATTATTAAATTGGTGTGGAAATTTAAGTAACTTAATTAGATGAAGCAAAACACATGAATTTATAATTAATTGTGTTCTTTTTCACATTATTTCATCTTTTTAGAACCTGGTGGTGGTGGACCGCCACGACATCTATGTGACTTTTCACAACCCGGTTTGTATGGTTGAACCGGTTTTCTGGGTGGACAGTGTAATTTTGGATCTTGAGGATTACAAGGAAGATCGCGACCTATTGCTGGATATCCGATTGTCTTTCCAATCGTCATGTTCATGTTGCTCATGAACAAATATGCTAGCAATATTGCCACAAGCGTAAACCTATTTGTTCCTTTCAAACTATTCATGATTTGTGTTTTTCTTCTGTGTTGTGTGAATAATATGTATTTAGTTTGTGTGTGTTGTTGGTTAAAATGGGTTGCACTTGGTGATATTTATAGTGAATAACTTTTTGAAAGATCATCGATTTATAGTAGTATATATTTTAAAATATTATCTGTCTTGATATTATTACTTAAAAAACACTAAACTCTATATGGAATTATTCAGCTGATACTCTACCTATATAGTTTTGACATCTACTATATATATAATTCTTATCTTTATTTAGCGAACCTAATTAAATTATTTTAATCGTGCAATATTCTGGTAATAATTTACTTCTATATGCGTCATATTTATCCAATACTTGGAGGTGAAAACAAAGTAAAAGTCTGTAGTTGACCAAAAAAAAAAAAAAAAACAAAGTAAAACTCTTTTTTATAGTTACCTCAAAATTATAGTTATTCAAAATATATGATGCCATCTTAATATAATTGTTACTTAAAAAAAAAAAGAGAATACTCTGAATGTGGAATTGACCAGCAGAAAATGTATCTATAATTGTGTTTATAAATCCACTATATAACAAAAAAAAACTCTACTATATATTATTCTATTTCTTTTGCAAAATTAACTAAATTATGTTAATCATGTACTACCCAGCTTTGCAAAATTGAGCCATATATTTTTTGGATCATTGCTAGGTCAGACGACTTAAATCCTTCTAAAATAGATAGAATTGAGCTTCAAAATTATTGGAAACATTATCATCTTGAAAAATATAGGAAAATAGATCCAATATTCCTGCATACACTTTTATAATGTTTATTAATTTAGTTTCAATTACATTATTTTCATTTAGACACACAAGTACTCTTTCAATATATTGGTTATAAAACTTTGAAATTAACTAGTAAAATCTATGTGTATAATTAAAAAAGTCACAAATATTTTCGTAGAAAACGAAAAGTCACAAATATTTTCGTTAAAAACAAAACTCATAAATTCATGGCTTTTTGGTAGATGTTCATGGAAAAAAACCAAGAAATAGTCACGAAATAATTCATCGCTAAATTTACAGCGAAAAACCACAAATTATTTCATGACTAAATCAATATAGTCACCAATTTATCAAAAAACGTGTACGTATCTAAAATAGCCACGAAAAAACACAAACAATGTCGTGACTAGATCAATATAGCCACAATTTTACCACAAAATCTTTGTGACTAAAATAGCCACGAATAATCCACAAACTATTTTGTGGCTAAATCAATATAGCCACAAATTTATTACGAAAATGTCACAAAATATTTCAAAAAATATTGAAGTGAAGTAAACTAAATTTGTGTGATTAATGCTTTGATTAGGTATATATATGTTTTTAAACTCTAAACCTAAATTTTAAACTCTAAACTCTGAAACTATATATATATATATATATATATATATTCTAAACCATAAAGTCATAAATTTCAAACCCTAAAACTATTAAGCCTTAACTTTAACCCTTAACTCTAAACTCAAAATTCAAAACTCTAAACTATTAACAAAGAATAAATAAAATTTTAGATAAAACTAAATTGATAGTTAAAATTATTAACAAAAATAAATAAATATTTAGATCAAAATAAATTGAAAAATAAAACTATTAACAAAAACTGAAGAAACAAATTAGATAAAAAAATTGAAATTGAAATTATTGATCATTGATCGTAGTTAAGAAAAGATTCAACGGATGAGAACAAGGTCACCCTTGATTGGTATCTGGCTGGCTAATCCATAGAGACGAGAATCACCATCTTTGACTATTGATAAGAATATATCCAATGGTTGAGAATAGTTTTGTACTTTTCTATTTCTTGTAACAAACTCTTGGCTTCTTTGTTAACCCTTCGTATTCTCTCTGCATGAGTGGGCCGACGGTCAGATTTCTTGTGAGCTCAATCTGACAATCTTTGTGACAGGTTAGTGGTTTGGTTGTCGGGTTTCTACGCTCCACTTCTGAAGCTTCAACAACTAGAGGATGTGCTAGACACGACGAAGAGGCTTCGTGTGTGCGTGTCTCTCTCTCAAGCGAGGTAGGGTTTATGTGTGTCGTTGTGGAGCAGGGGTGAGCGAGTTCCTAACGACTTCAAGTTCACCAAATGTCGATTCAAAGATTCGAGCTCGACTTCTTCACATGAGGTGATGTTGAGGCATTGCTGATGGCATGGCGAGGCTTCACCGAGGCGAGGTTGCTGATGAAGCTCCAACGAGAATATGTTTTTTAGTTCTTAATTAAAATTTGTATTATTATTTAATTTTATAATTTATTAATAGAAATGATTTAACATGTAACGTTAGTTCAATGATAAAACATTTGGCATCCTAGTTACCAGGTTGGAGCTTCAAGTCTATGTGACAATATTTGCTCCTCTCATTTATTGAGAGTTTGGCTAATGGACTGGCCTTTGTGGCTCATATTAGTTGACAGAAAAGTTAATAAAAATTTTATAGGTGTTTTTAATTTGTCAATTTAATAAGTAATATATACAAATTTAAATAAAATAATTCATTCAATATTTTTAAAATTTATGATTGCTTACCAACGAAAATCTAAAAAAATAATTTGTGGCAATAATACCTACGAATATGGGATAGCCAATACCGAAAAATTTATTTTCGTGGAAATTTTGTGGCAAAATATTTGGAGCCATGGAATTTATCCATGTACCCACAAAATGTTTTGTGGCTGTGCTAAAAAGTTTTACTAATAAATAACCCTCATAATTAAATAATACATTCGGATGATCCATCTAAATATAAAATTTGAGAGATGCATCTAGATATTCTTCATTTTTATTTTCTCATGTACATTGTATTAATGTATCTCGATGCAACTTTATTTATATATTCATCTTGTATTTGCATCTACATGCATGTAGTTGTAATATATATTGATGTCATGTTATTCTAGAAAAGAACGTGATTTTGTGATTTTCTTGAAAAGAATGTGATTTTCTTAAAATGAATGTGATTTTGTGCTTTTCTTGAACAGAATGTGATTTTGTGTTTTCTGAAAAAAAACATGATTATATTTTTTTTTGAGAAAAAAGTGATTTCATGTTTTCTGAGAAAAACATGATTTCATTTTCCAAAAATATGATTTCGTACTTTTGAAATATATAATTTGATGTTTTTTGGAAAATACGATTCTTTATTTGTTCTTCCGTGTTTTTTATATTTTTCCACATAAAACTTGATCTCATATTTTCCAAAAACACAAATGCATCTCTGTTGCATCTATGAATCTTGCATATGTATTCATATTCATCGAGATGCTTGATAACAAATATTTTGCCTTCTCCTTATTGAGTTGAAGAGAAGACTAATATCTATTAAGTCAAATGTAGTATAGTGGTTTGTTATCACTACTAAGTATCGGGAATATATCGAACCATGATTTGGGGGTTTGATTACTCACTAATTCTATGGATAGAATGGCTAAGTCTAGGTTAAGTAATATAGATATTGTTTTGTCACGAAACAAGTCTATTGAAATAGCAAGATATGCAATTAAACTAGAAAGTCGATGAAAGCGTCTTAAAGAGATATAAAAGAGAGACTAAGCGAATGGACTAAGGTTATCGATTCGGGTGATCTAGTTCTTACGCATACTACTCATTAACAACATCTAAATGCTTATCCTTAATCTAGGAACTATCCGGTTTAAGTTAACCCAATCCCTTGGTGAAAACTCCTTTGTCAAAACATGCAAATGTACAATCCCTTGACTAAATGCATGAATCAACAAGCAATAAATTCTAGCCCTTGCAATTACTAAATGATCCTAGCACAATCCCTTGGTTAGACTACAAATAGCACTAAGTTGGTTCTTTCGGGCATTTCATCGAACACCTTCCCGGCGAGAAATGCCTAAGTTCTAGAATTGATTAATTACTTCAAATCTAGCATTAAATACAATCACAGAGTGAAGATAAATGAATTCTAAGCCCTAAATAGTATGAATAAGCACTAAATCACCCTAATCTACCTAATCCATTCACTTAGCAAATAAACTACTCACTAATCACCATTTCTACACAAATCACACAAGCATAAATCACTCGATTTCTTCTGCTTGGAGTGAAGACTACACTTGTGGTAGTCCAACACCCATCGTCAAAATATAGTGCCTATTATGATCCCGCAAAATCCACCAAGTATTAATAGATTTAGATACTTTTACAAAATTTATATGTTGTTTAGACACTTGTACGAACTTACACACTTTCACTATCAATATGAGAATTACGAAATACCCTCCAACCTAAAAAAACTAACTAGCTTTCGTTTACTTTATCACTAAAACGAAAACCAAAATCATTATGTTTGTGGATGAAGAATTCAAAATTCTAAATCATTTCTTGCAAAGCAACGCTGATTTGTAATTCTCTGAAACACTTTCATCTTCATCTTCATCTTCATCTTCTCCTTCTTTTGGCCCTTTTTAAGAAGAAATTCGACGAAGTTGAGCTCACGCATAACTACGAGACCGTCACCCGCATTCTCGATGTTACGGGAATCATCTGGAACTGTCTGGCTGATATTCTCCCCCTTTCCGATACTTCAGGAGGTCCTGGAAGGTCTACGACATCGCACATCATCCTCGCCCCAGCTGGAATGCCAGTAATCCGATCTAGGGTTTCAAGATACAAAAAAGAAGAAAAACACTTTTTCTCTCATTTTCGTCTATGGTTTCTGTAATTACGTTGTGCATCTTCTTCTTCGTTGTGCATCTTCTTCGTTCTGCATCTTCGTCTTTGTTTATTAATTGACTCAAAATATCTATATTCGCTCTGAATCATTGATTCATCAGAGAAAAAAGCTTTCTTCCTATCTCTCTCGTTTTCCGATAGATGATTTAGAGCGAATTTAGATATTTTTATCTGCTAAAACCAATGACGGAACATGAATGATTAAGACGAATCTCCCTCAGTTTCCCGGTTAATAAGGAAGATAATGAGATGAACTCATCCCCAAAATCTCTTCCCCAGAGGCTTCGTCGTCTTCTTCTCAAACCCAAGAGTCACGTCTTCGCCGAGGAGATCAATTCGAAGCTCCGAGATGCTTTTCTCCGTCATCAGGTAAATTTCAAAAGGCTCCCTTAACTACAACCAGATTGGTTTGGCTTATCGTCACTAGTCGAGCTCCAATTCTGCCGCTTATTTCTTACTTATTTGCTCCATTTGGACAAGTTTGAAACTTTTGAAATATGCTTGTTAGTCTCCATTGTTTCTCAGGTCACAAGCAGCTTCAACTTGGTTACTTATGTCACCATTTGGTCTTGGCATATGTGGCGGTAATGAATTCAGCTACTTTCATATTTTCTCTGCTATATGAATCTTGAATATAACTTTTTGTTTTTCTTTGCAAAGGTGCGGTAGAATATTTTGGTATGGTGAAGTGATATGTGTGGTTTTTTAATCATGTTTTGGTTCTTTTTATGCCCATTTTCACTTAGTTTAGGTTTTATTTAGAGTGTTTTAGAATTGCAATTGTGCATATTGTGTATTTCAGGTGATTGAGGAGGACTCAGGCATGAAGGGAGCATTCAGGAGCATTCAGGAGCATTTTGGAGCAACAAGCAAGGATCAGACGAGCATACATTTGGCTAAGGCATCAATATCAGTCAAGAGCATTAACCAGCCATGGCTGATATCTAGTAGTTTCAGAAGGAGTAGTCTGCATCAGTCACCAGCATCGACCAGTTGTGACCGATGTAGATCAAGTCAGCCAAGATCGGTCACCAACATCGACCATGGCTGACCAATCATGGGTATTCCAGAAAGTCAACCAACCTGAAGCAGATATATAATGTTTTAGACCTAGTTTTCTCTAAGCTTTTTCCTACTTTGAGACTTTGTTTCTACTTTTGTGCAAGCCTTGAAGATTACTCTTTGTTCTTGGATTTTAATGGCAATTTGAAGTTTCTTTTCATCTCTTCTTCTTTTCTTTCTTATTAAGCTTTTGATTTTGATCCATGATCATGTTAGAGCATGAATCCCCCATGAGATTGTGTGGTTTAGAGATGATTTGTGAGTAGTCACCCTCCCAAGTGAATGGTTGAAGAAATTTGGTGATTAAGGAATGGATCTTGATGTTTAGAGTTTTTATTCTTCCATGATCTTCATGCATTTTTTGTTCATAGTATTTGGGTAGGATTGATCACCTTACTCTTGATCTATTTACATTTTGTTACCTAAGAAGTGTTAATATGATGCTAGAATTGAAATGATGCATGTTAATTCAGTTCTTTCCATGAGAGTGTGTTAGAATCAATTGGTAGTTGAAAGATATTTATGTTAATGCTTTCTAATCATGAATTTGGTCAAGAGATTGTGTGATTGCTTGATTAGAATAGGGATCATTGTCACGAGAGTGGATTGATCTAGACTTAAGACTCACATGAACCGTTAGAAATAGACATCATATTCCTGAACTTGATCACTAAATCTGTTTTCCTACTTATTTGCTTAGGCTTTCCTGTATTAGTCTGATTCTCATTATGTTTTGTTTAGTTTTGTCAACTGCGATCAACATTACTTTATGTTTTGCTTAGGATTGTTAGTGGCAGTTTCAGTCAGAATTTACTTAGACTAGTTGAGCTCTTTATAGGATAACTGATCTAGCATGCACCCCGATTTGGTTCGATATTCATACCCCCTCATCCGAAGCAGCCATCTTTACCTCACTCTACTAAACAAATAGGAGTGTTAGGGTAAAGATTATGTTATTATTAAGGATTGAATCAGTTATCTTATGTAAGAGGAGAGTCATGATTCTCAAACCATAATCTAGTATATGGCATTTTCCGTGCAGAGTTTGAGTGAACTCATAATAAGTTTGCGTCAACTCATACAAAATGATTTTTGCATGATCGATATCAAAATAGGTCTATGATTCTGATAGAAGAATGACAAAAAATGCAGTCAAATGTGTTCTTTTTTTGTGTGTGTAACATATTGTCTTACTGATAGTTTCAATGAAGTATAATGCTGATGATATATATATATATATATTTTATGCAGGGAGATTGAGAGTCTGAAGAATCCATTTCTGCCAACTAGGGAAATGCATGTTCAAGTCTTACACTCCATGCCACCTCAAAAGATCAAGATCTTCAAATCTTTGGAAGATTGGGTTGAGTAGAATCTCTTGATTCATCTCAAGGATGTAGAGAAGTTTTGCCAACCTCAAAATTTTTTACTTGATCCTGCATTAGATGGGTTTAAAGATCTTGTAAGAGAGTTAAGAGATAGAGCAAGATAGCCCCCAATGATTACTTTGTTGTTTTGGTGGGAGGATAGTCACAAAAGAAGCGTTTCCGATCTATTAAACTATGTTGAACACTTTGGATGGAGTTGGGGATGAAACAGGTGCTAGCTATTTAGTTATCGTTTTATGGTTATCGTTTTGTATGTTTGTGTTTTATGGTTTCGTTTTATGCTTACCATTTTATAGAAAGAGAGAGATTTCAATTAGCATTCTAGGTTTTATACATCCACACAACTAAATATATATATATTTTTCGTATTAAATCAAAGTAAAAATAATCCAAAACAATCTACTTAATTTGGTAATCGCATAATATTTGTAAATGATAACTTTCACTTCATTTAAAACAAGTCAAAATCAATCTACTAAATTTGGTAATCTCAAAATTTCTTAAACAACTTTAAATGCACTAATATGTGGTCATCAACTTGTGAATGACTATATATGTCCGATAATTTTATTAAATTGTTTTGGGATTTAGTTTAAAATTCTTTTAATTCTCGTTTTGCTCATCTAAGTATCTAAAGTTTTATGATTTATATACATCGATTAATGTTCACGTTTTTAAATTTTAAATTAAATGATGTGGTCAATTCTCTTGTTCTCGACCACGCAAATTACAATTTGAAACTAAAGTTTTATGATTCATATAAATTGATTAATATTGTTTTAAATTTTAAATTCACAGATATGTTGTCAATTCTCTTTTTTCGAACCACACGTTTTACAATTAAAATTCACTGATATGTGGTCAATAGATTATGTTCGGTTTAATATGTTCACATACGACTATATGGTATTTTTGTTTGTTCGTCGCTACGTTTATACCTAGGTGCTTCACAAAATTTACAATCATCTAATTTTTCATCTTCATTCGAGAAGATCATACAATTCTCGATACACACATCAATTATATGATATGAGAGACCTAGATTCCGCATCAGTTTCGCTGACTCGTAATAAGAATTCGTCGCTTGGTTTTCATTGGGAAAAATCCTCGTAATTAGCCGAGCCCAATCGTCGACGCATTTTCGGCCATATTAAAATCAACCTTCAGGTTCATGTACTCATTCACTAAAGATAATTGTGAGTCCCCTTCATGACAACCATCGTACAATGGATTTTTTGTTGCGTCCAACATGTATATAATTTTCTTGTCTCCTAGTTTGGTTCCTCCTCTTTTGGTTCTTCCGCGTTTTGATAACCGTGAACATTAATATGATCATCTTGGTTACCATTTATGGCCAAATTTTCATTAAAGACATCATGAACCGTCTCCAGATATGCACCCATATTATAACCAACATCTCCTAGATAATCACTACAACTTGGTTGATAATTGGTATTATAATTTGTTCCTAAATCAACATTCATTTCTTCGCATGTCTATACCAAATGTAATAATTTGGCCTAAATTCTCTACCATACAGATGCGTCCAAATTTTACGACTCTTAAGAATTTGTTTTTTCTTGCAACTACTATAAGAACAGTAAAACTTACCGCGCTACTTTGCTCAATCGACTGATTGCTTGCCATATGCATAAATTCTTCAACTCACACAATAAACTCAGCGAAAATGTTATATGACTGCTCATTGATTCTTCGGTACATCCACTCTCTCGAATTCATATTATTGTAAGGATTTTTCTTTGCAAAATATGAACCAAATGGGGGTATACATAGCCAAAATTTACGACCACATTTGCGTCTCCAACAGGAGTGACAAAAAATAGATACACCTACCCATTCAAAAATTTAAATATGTTTTAACCAATTATTGCAACTACTTTGCGACTATAGTGCAACTCTTGACTATAGTGGTTGATTAGTAGCACAAAAGACTGACTACAGAGCGACTATAGACAATTTGCGACTCCACCTACAACTACATGTCTGCGACTTCAGGCAATAGTGAAGAAACCGGTTTAGTCAAAACTCAATCAAGACCGATTCAATTGAATTAGACCGATTCATCTGAATCAAGGAGGGAAAAAGATAATCAGCAAAAAGTAAATTCAGCAAAAAGTAAATTCAGCAAAAATCTAGGAAGTCTCTAGTTTATCACAAGTGAGCTTGTTGTATAAATAGAAGACTCAAGGCGTTCGAGAAACCAACGATTTGAGAGAAGCAAAAAACCATCTTAAGAGCAAAAGGCCTATTTGATTAAGTAACGATTCATAGTTGTGATTCGAGAATAACATCTTAGGGTTCTGCACTTGATAATCTGGGAGATTGATTAAGTGTCACAAAGAGTTGATAGGTTTATTGTTTCGGTAGTCGTGATTGTTAGGAATACAATTACGTGAAACAATCAAAGTTATTTGTAACAATCTTTTGTAACAATCTTAGTTGAAAGAGTTGTTACAAATAAAGAAAAACCTATTGGATATTGGCGTTTTTAAAGCAACACGCTAGTGTTGTGTCACTTCATATCTAAGTTTGTTTTTTCAAATGGTATCAGAGCGGATCACCAACCGTTACAGGTGAGGATCTTGAGACAACAGACTAGATCGAAAGTGGACGAGAATTAGTGGCTGTCTAGAAACCTGTAATACTGGACGTGGACAACTATGGGCACTGAAAATCTAGGATGAAACAAATCATCAGAAGTGTGGATGAAGATGCATGGACTGCAGTGGTGTTGGGATGGGCAGAACCGACGCAACCTAGCGGGACTGACGGGAGCACCAATGTACCAAAACCAAAATCGCTGTGGACTGAAGATGAGAAGAAAGCATCGAAGTTCAACTCCAAAGCTTTATCAGTTATTTTTGCTGCAGTTGACCTAAATCAATTCAAGCTCATCCAAGGATGTGAGTCTGCTAAAGTTGTCTGGGAGATCCTGTTAAACTCGTTTGAAAGGGACACATCTGTCAAGAGAACGAGGCTCGATCATCTTGCATCTCAGTTTGAAAATCTAAGGATGGGACCAAACGAATCCATAGCTAGCTTCAGCGCTAGGTTGAGCTCTATGTCACATGAAGCTGAAATATTGGGTAAACGATACAAAGAAAAGAAGCTGGTAAAGAAACTTTTGAGATGTCTTCTAGAGAGGTTTGCAGCACATACGCGGTCCTAAAAATGACCATGGATACAGATGAGATGAAATTTGATAAACTTGTGGGGATGCTCAAGGCAGAGGAACTAGATTCAACCGAGGACTCGAATAACACGGATAGAGGGATTGCACTGACTGCAACATGTAGTGAGTGTTGTATTCAGAAACTGGAGGAAAGTGTGACTCTGATGGCTAAGAACTTTGGGAAAATGATGAAGAAAATTGAAGGAAGGAATCCAAGTAAAAACATTAGACCGACACAAGACGAGCCAAGAACTGAAGCAAGACAGAATAATGGAGAAAAATCAGGGCGAAAACGTGATGGACAATGTTTCGAATGTGAAGGCTTTGGACACTTCAAAGCTGAATGCCCTCTTACCAAGTGAAAGGAGCTTCGATGTGCTACATGGAAAGGGTTTGACCACAAAAAGGAAGAGCGCACTACTGATGGAGGAAAATCCTTCATAAGCTTCATTGATTCTGATTCGGATCTGGATGAAGAAGAAGGGATGTTGAATTTTGTTGCATTCACTACAAGTGAATCTGAAATGCTAGAGTCTAACTTGGATGAAGAAGAGATTGACCCAAAACGGGAGTAGATGATTCTATATGACAACGGGGTCCAACTGAGAAATGATCACCTCAAGCTACAAAAGGAACAAGCGATGTTAAAATCTAAAGTAAACATTCTTGAACTAGAAAAGGGTGAAACGGAAGAACCCCTTAAAGATGAAGATCGTGTTGCAAACTTGGAATGAGTGATTAAGAGCTTGATTGGTTCACCCGCAACTACCCGCAAACGCAACTTTTGTAGGCGGTTGCGATTTGTAGTGATTTGTAGTGATTTGTGCCAATCATACAAATCGCTTCATATCGCTGGAAATCGCCTTAAATCCCTC
>OVAO01002908.1:0-11963 GCA_900406285.1 Biscutella auriculata | reverse complement strand
ATTGTAGAAAATATTCTTTATTTTTTTTACAAGAATAAGTGGTACTACTAATACTACGGGTACTACTAGTATAACTAGTACTACTAGTATAACGAATACTTCTAGTGCAACTGATACTACTAGTACAACTGGTACTACTAGTACAACTGGTACTACTAGTACAACTGGTACTACTAATATTAAAATAAATTCAGATATGAAAGATCCGAATTTTATCGGATCTGACCCGTTAAACTCTAGTCGGGTCCGTAAATATCATAAATTTTAATGGGATTTTCGTCTTTTACTCGATTTTATATTTAAAAAAAAATTGCAAAAGAAAAATAGAAAAAGAAATGTATTCTGAAACATTTTTAAATGATGAAATGTATTTCAGCACTTCATCACTCTCTTATTGAATCCAATCATAATGATGTAAACTCATGAATATATGCAGTAATATAGTAGCATTTTATTTTTTATGCTTTATGTACTAGAAAATCTAAATGTAGATAAAATATTTGGAAACGAAGATTTGGTAGAAATTAAACTAATGATATATATATATATATATATATATATATTATCAGATTAAAACCGGTAACAATATTTCTCGTATCTTAAATTAAAAAAATGAAATCAAATTGATATCCAAAATATAATTATATTAATTATATTTATATTTGGAATAATTTAAACTAGAACAATAATTATTGAACTCAAAACTATTAGTTATTTTTAGAAAGAAATTAACCAAATATCCAAAAGTATTTAATTGATTTGTTGTGATTTTATATAGTTTTCAGGATATTTGATTAGTTTGAGTATTTTGGAACAATTTTCTTTTGATTCTTATATAAATCCAAAAATATTTGAATAATCAGAACCAAAAGAGAATACCATTGAAATACACCAAGACCTAAAAAGTCTTTGGGATTTTGGTAATAGTCCTAAACTCTTGTAGTCTTTGTATGTTTCAAAAGAGTTGAGTTTTCTAATCCATATTTTACTTCTAAAATTCAGTACTCTTCTTTAGTCCCAAATGTTTTGGATTTTACCTTTTTTAAACCCTAAACCCAATTATACGCCAATTATAGTCCTCACCCAATTATACGCCAATTAAATCGTCTTTTATGTGCCCGAAACATATTATGTAATAAATATACACGACACATACAATGTAATACTAACATTTAATAATATAAAAAATAATATAATTAATTTTGTATACGTACACTTTGGGTCCATCCCGATTACAAAAAGGAGTTTGGTCACTGCTTTAGTTCCAAAATTCCAACACAAGAAACAATCAGAGTTTCCTAAGAAGAAAAAAATGGATATGACAAAAATAATAACTTTGTCTATCTTGTTTCTCTCTCTACTAATCCCGACGAGTATCACTGCCACATGCACTAACGCCGTTTGTGGCCGTGGCGATCCGATTATCCGTTTTCCTTTCCGTTTAAATTCTCATCAATCTCAATCTTGCGGTTACGACAAAGGCTTCGACCTAACGTGCGATACTAACGGCGACGTTAACCGAACCACCATAACTCTACCGTTTTCCGGTAACTTCACCGTCGAGAAGATCGATTACGTAGCTCAAGAGATTTGGATCAACGACCCAGATAACTGTCTTCCTCGACGGATCTTAGAGCTAAACCTCTCCACGACGCCGTTTACTGGCGTTTACTCACGTCAGTTCTTTTTCTTGAACTGTTCGACTTCGGATTATCTCCATTTCAAGCCGTTAAATCCTATAACGTGTTTGAGCGGACAAAACGGCACGGTGTTTGCGACTGCCTCGCGTCGAGCAATGAACTACCTGACGTCTAAATCATGCCGGTTAATGAAAATCGTTGAGGTTCCAGTTCAGTGGCCGTTTTATGAACAGAGCATGTCGTATTCGGATTTGAGTGATAGCCTCTGTCTCACTTGGAGGTTTCCGATGTGTAGTCGGTGTGAGATTAGAGGTGGTAAGTGTGGGATTAATAAGAGTAATTCATCTCTTGAAACCGTTTGCTCTCATGCTCATAATCACAAACCAGGTAATTAATTTACTTTTCACCTTTATTCTACACTAATATTATGACTTTATTTCACTACACAATGAAAACAAAAACAAACACGTTAATTAAAAAAGGAATAATCAACTCATTCAATTGTTACCCATTTACTAAAGAGTCTTCTCATCTACCAATTACATGTCAATACACACAACTTAATCATGCTTAAAGAAATACCAATCATAAATTTTCTCGTAAATTTCAGGTATCTCAAGAACAGGTCAATACGCAATAGCCATCGGTGCCGGAATTCCAGGAAGTTTAATATTCTTTGGTCTTTTTTGTTTGGTTTATAGCAAAATCAATGCATGTATCAAACGATGTCGTCTCTCGCCAGATATAAACAACTCACAAGCCCATTCTTTACAGTCCAATATCATCATGATGGGTCTTGATGGAAAGACTATAGAGTCTTACCCAAAAATAGTTATGGGAGATAATAAAAGTTCGCCAAAAGTTGATGATGCTATTTGTTCGATATGTCTCTCAGAGTACGAACCGAAGGAGACTCTTCGAACGATACCAACTTGTCAACATTGCTTTCACGTCCACTGCATCGACGAGTGGCTGAAATCAAACGGTACTTGTCCGGTGTGTCGGAACTCTCCGGACAAGAGTTGGTCGCCTCCTTAGAATGTTAATTCTTAGTAAGTCGTCCATCGTTTTTGTTTCTTTGTAGTATTTTGTATTTTATAGTTAGTTTAATGGGTTATACATATATAATGTTACAGTCTCTTTGTCTTCGTAAACGTCGCAGTTTTGAGTTGAAAATATTAATTTTATATTTTCCATACAATTTAATTATCAGTTTTTGGTATTAATGGGTTTCAGCTTATTGGTCTAGCCCAATTTGGTTTACAGCAACTCGAAGACTGCTTCTTAAACCGACATCGTTTTAGCTCTCTTCTTCGCTGCTTCTAGACATCGAATCAGTGACGGAGTCTATTACTTGTGCGTTTTGGTCAGAGTAATTCTTGTAACTCTTATCTTCTTGGATTTTTTTTTCTTGAGAGTTAGAGAGGGTTTAGAAGCTGAGAGTAAGATTTTGTAATTTGTCGCGTTCTTGTTTTAAAAGTGGATTATGGTGAGTGATTTCGGTGTGAATAGACAGTCACGATTCACGATGGAGAGTGAATACGTAAAATTCATGTGTATTTTTTACATTTAATATCTCAAAGATATATATCAATCGAGATAAGAATCAGATCATCAAAGATCTTCGTTTGCTTGTTCTTTAAAAGAGAAATCGGAGATCATTTCCCAACATTAATTTTTTGTTGGAAACTACCATATTCTTGATGGCTAACTTCTTTTCTCCTATTTAGTTCAATAACAAATGAATTTACAAAATATTTTTCGGAATAAGCAAAAAGAGAGAAAGAAAAAAATAGAGAGTAAAAAGAGATAATTGTAAAACTGAAAATTGCATTCACTTACTTTTCTTACAAAAGCATACGTATCATACTTATGCAAGTCTTTTACATAAACTTACGCTCTAAAACTAAATGCAAACTAGATATAATTTAACTACTCTACAAGCATAGTGTGTGGTTTACAAAAGGGATTCACAACCACTTTCAACAACTATCACCTTCTTCATTAACTTGTAGTCTTTTTACTTCATTTCCAACTAGATTTATTTACTTGGTTCGGTTACAAAATGGTATTTTTCAACACTCCTACATGTCCTTTTAAGATGATTGTCCTAAGATCATTTGGGGTACAGGTACATGGGTACGGGTACGAGTACAGGTACGGGTACGAGTACAGGTACGTGGGTACGTGTACATGTGTACATGGGTACGAGTACGGGTACGGGTACGTGGGTGCATATTTGCATCAGTTTTCAACCTAAAATTTCACTTAACATCAACAACAGTCTTGTTAGTGGGTCGCTCAACCACTGTTTTCTCAATCATATGGATTTCTTCTTCCATGGTTTCCTTTCATTCATTACTACTTATTCAAAACTTGCAGGTTCCTCAAATCCCATGAAGCAACCTTCAAAAATGTCTACAATCTCAACCCCAGTAGTCGGAGCATTGAGCAAAATATCATGCATCGATCTCATATTTTTTGTTTGGTCGAGTTGTTGATATGTTGTGTTTTTGTCGTCTTTGAACCCTCATTTTCATTCGATTTTCATTAGCTTATGATGCATTTAGGTCCATTAGGTTGCATTTGCATTGCATCTCATGTTTCAAGTGTAGAGTTGGGCTAAATCAAATAAACATGTCGAAAATGACGTTAAGGAGCAGAAACAGGACAAAACCAGGGAGTTGTACCGGCCAAGCCAAACCAGTACATGCATACCGGTGGTCAGTACCGATGCAAGCACCCCGTTATTGAGAGGATCAGGAGGTAGAAACCTTCCACGATTGAGAAGACCTATTGTGGAGTTGTGTATTAGTGACAGTACCAGTCACGTCTGGCCGATACAAGTCATTGCTGCAGAAGGAGGTTTATACCGGTGANGATTGTTGTTCGTTTGATAGTCGCTAGCGATAGCGATAACGACCAGCGATCGATCGCAGCGATCAACGATCAAAAATTTTGATCGCCGAAATATTCAGCGATAGTTTTTCGATTCAGCGTTTGATCGCTAGTCGCTATCGTTAGCGACTGTCAAACGAACAAGACCACATATTCTTCCATTTTTTTAAAAAGAATTATTTAAATTTAATAAAATTAAAATAAATAAATTCTAAAAACTAAAATTAATAAAAAAACTAAAAAAATAAAATAAAATTTATTTAAAATAAAATTTATAATTACATATAACAAACATTAAAATAAGAGTAAAAAATGACAACTAAAAATTTTAAATAATTTGAATTTAAAAAAAATATATTGAAAAGAAGTATTCATAATTAAATTCAACTCTAACTGAAATAAAATAAAATTATTGAATTATATTCAAAATTAAAACTAATTAATATTAAAAATTTAAGAGTAAACAAATATTAATTTTAATTTAGTATAATTTATAAAGAATATTAATAGTAAATTTAAAATATTAAAATTAAAATTGAAATTAAAAATAACATAAATATTAAAACTATATTTAAATAGAAAATTAAAATTAAAATAGAATAAAATAAATTAATACTAAAATAAAAAATAATTTAAAAATTAAAATTAAATAAAAATAATAATAAACACTAAATAAGTTTAGAAATAAAAGAAATTAAAATTATTTTAAATGAAGGAAAACTGAAATTAAATTTAAAATTTAATTATAAAATGAAAATAAAAAATAAAACAAAAAATACAACCATAATTTTAAAATAAAATAAATTCAAAACTAAAATGATATCTAAAATGAGAAGTAAATGATTTTTTTTAATAATGTGTATGTGTTGGTTATCAGTAGCAATAAAAAAATGAACAACGTAGCGATCAATCACTAGCAATAGTCAAACGATCGATGTTAACAAATGATGGTCGCTATCATTATCGTTAGTGATAGCGAAACGAACATATCCTATGTCATTTTTTTCTGGTTTAAGCAACATTTTATCTAAGCCTTTTGATCTTTTCCTAATCTCTCTCCTAAACGTTTCAAATTATGTGGATTTGGTTTTAATCATTTGTTATTTCAGTTTCTTCTTCATCTATCTCATCTAATTTTCTTCTTTAATCATGTTTAAACACACACCCAATATGAGATTTTGTGGTTTCAACATGATTAGTGAGTAGTCTTCTTAAGCTTATGGATTATGGTATATTAGAGTTGTTGATTGATTGCTTATGATGTGTAGAGCTTAATTTGTTTATGATTGCTAGAATATAATTGATCATCTTGTTCTAGATTTTAGGAAGCGTCTGAAAGGTGTTCAACAAAATGTCAGAATGAATCTTTTAGGTTACTAAGTGCTCCTTTACAAGGGATTGTGTTAGGAAACCTTAGTGGTTGTATGGATAAACTGTTATGCTTTGTAATTGTGTGATTGGCAATGGATTGTATCGATTGCATGATTAAGACATAGGTTATTATCACATGAGTGGATTGACCTAAATTGGGGATACTTATACCTAGAATAAGCATTGTATAATTGAATTGAACATTATAAGCCTGAAATGGATTGTCCAATCGATTACTGTGGTCAATATGCTTATTATCTTTATCGTTTTAATCTCAACCGTTTTGGTTGACGACTTATGCTACAAATGACTTTTCAAATTCGACCCCATAGGCTTTCGCTTTCGCGTCTCTCTAAAATTGCAGATTACAATCCATAACAGAATGAGGATAACGTATTGGCAAGTTTTAGTTGTGATATGAGCATGACAAGTCTCAAACTTGGAGTTCGAGGAGGAAGATTAAGCAAGCTTGTAGCCGAGCTTGTAGATGGATTTGAGCCCCATATGACGACTATCTTGGAGAGAGTTGAAGATCATTTACAATATTTGGAGCTTAATGGAGATCAATCAATCATCATTGTCTTGCCGCTCAAGTCATGGATCACCTTAGAGGTGTCCAAATTAGTACTCTTTTTTCTAGGTTTGATTTTATCCCAAAGAGTTTTCCGAACTAGGTTTTAATGAGGCTAAAATGAACACACCCTTACCTAAGTGTGCATCCCCAAAGAAGGAGCAATCCCTTCTTCGAACTGGTTCCACAAGAAGAAGAGTGACCCGACCCGTACCGGTGTGCATCCTGGTCAAACTCTGACCGGTACTGGTCTCAGAAAGTCAAAGCCAACTATCCCGGTCACCCGTCCCGGTGCCACCTGTACCATTCCCCAGAAGACCCATACCGACATATAATATCGATCATCTTTGACTGGTACCATTGTCTAAAGCTGCTTCCTTTTTGCTCGTTTTTGAACTCATTTGCTAGGGTTTCTTTTGCTTCTTTGTGCATGTACTATTTAAGTCATTTGTACGCCAAACTTTATCTTTGAACTTTCATCTTTTATCAAAAGCTTAGAGATTTCTCTCTTTTGGAAGTTCACTTCAATGGTGAGTCATATCCATTGAACCCTCTTGGTGAGTCATATCCAAAAGCTTGGTTTATCAAAGGATTTTCACCTCCTTTGTGGTCCAAATCGATCCATTCCATTTCCATTTTCGTCATCCCCCACCTCCATCTTCAATCAATTTGATGTCATCTAGATCTTCAACCTTCATCCATCTCCATTGAAGCCATTTCACCATACCTTAACTCATCTTCATCTCACTCAATCATCTCCTTGTTAGAGCTTGGCTAGCATGCTTGGGAGGCTTACATCAAGTTGCTTATAGGATCGTTAGTGATAGTTTTGAATCCTTTATCAACTTAGACTAAGTGAGTTCTATAAGGAACTAATGCGTTGAATGCATCCCGAGATTGGTTCGACGAATTTACCCGACCTCATATATCTCTCAAAGATAACTCGACTTTTAGATAATAAAACTTGAGTTATCATATGTACTGCTTCCTGGAGTACTTCATGAGCTATCAATGCCAAGATTGAATGGAACAGGTTCAATGATTCTTCTCCCACTAGACCTATCTTCACTTGAGTTTGCCTCATTTACTCCTACTTCTCCTTGGTTACTTTCTAGTTCATGCAAAGGATTGGTCTGCTTGATCACTTCCTTTTGATCTCAGTCCCATTGCTTATCCTCAAATATAACATCTCTAGACGCATATATCTTGTCTTCTTCGAACAAGTAGACTCAATATTCCTTTATTTGAGAACTATACCCAATGAACAAAACTGTCTTGGACTTGTCGTCCCACTTCTTCATTTTCTCATCTGGTATATGCACATAACACATATTCTCAAACACCTTTAGATGATTCAAACATGACTTGGTTTCATTCCACGCTTCAAGAGGTGTCTTTTCCTTTAAGCTTGTGGTTGGAATTATGTTCTAAACATCTGCAGTTGTGTGCACAACTTCTGCCCAAAATCTCAGCGGTATGTTTTTGGCTTTAATCATCACTTTAGCCATATCCACCAAGGTATAATTTCTTCTTTCTAAAAATCCATTTTGTTGTGGAGAATATGCATCAGTGAGTTGCCTCGCAATCCCATGCATCAGTTAAAACTTTTTGAGTTCTCCCGAGAAAATATCATGTCATTGTCTATCCTCAACACCTTTATCTTGCAACTATCTTGATTTTCAACAAGGCTCTTGAATTTCTATAAGGTCTGGAACACTTCAGACTTTTAATATGTTGTGTTTTTGTCGTCTTTTGATCCTTGTTTTCATTAGTTTATGTTGAATTTAGGTCCATTTAGGTTGCATTTGCATTACATATCATGTTTCAGGTGTGGAGATGAGTTAAAACGAAGAAACGAGAATAATTGAAGCTAAGGAGCAGAACAGGATGAAACCGAGGATTTGTACTGACCAAGCCAAACAGATACAACCATACCGGTGACAGTACTGATGCAATCACCCCAGTACTGAGAGCACTAGGAGGCATGAGCTTCCCGCCATCAAAAGGACCTGTTTCGAGTGCACGTATCGGTGAGCGTACATGCTACATATCGTCGGTACAGGCCTCTGCCACATACATAACTTCATATCATTCAAAAATGAAAAAAAAATTTCAGTGGTATAATCAGTGAGCCATACCAGGCACCTTTTCCCGGTACTAGTCGCGACGAAGTCAACATTTCAAAGTTGACCAAGCTGATTTTGCTTCATTTTCCCCCACTAAGTATAAATAAGCTAAAAAATCTATTGATTAAGGATCCAAGTTTTATGTCATCTTTCTCTCTGAGCTTTTTGTTCTTCATCTAATCTTTCTCTTAAACCTTTGAAGATTTGAGGATTTGATATTAATCAATTGCAATTTCAGTTTCTATTTCTTCTTTCTCATCTAATTTCTTGCTTTGATCATGTTTGAACACTCACCCAACATGAGATATTGTGGTTTGAACATGATTAGTGAGTAGTCTTTTTGAGCTTAATGAATTATGGTAGATTAGAACTTTTGATCGATTGCTTATGATGTTAAGGGCTTGATTAGTTGATATATTCTTCCTATTGATGTATTTAATGCTAGAATATGATTGATCACCTTGTTTTAGATCAAATGGATTTTGTTGCCCGGAAGGTGTTCGACAAAATGCATGAACTAGATTTTTAGCTTGCTAAGTGATTCTTTCCAAGGGATTATTTTATGATTTCTTAGTGGTTGTATGACATTAATGTTTATGCTTCTTGATTGTGCAATTTGTCAAGGGGTTGTATGGGTTTCTACCACGAAAGGGGTTTCTACCACGAAAGGGGTTTCTACCACGAAAGGGGTTTCTACCACGAAAGTGAATTAATCTATTTTGGGGATACCTAGACCTAAAATTAGCATTGTATGATTGAATTGAACATTATCAACATGAAATTGATTGTCCATTTCGATTGTCTTGGTCCATATGCTTATTTTTATCATTGTGTTAAGTTCATTCTATATTGTTGAATTTTTAGTGCTACAATTGACTTTTGTGGTTGATAGGTAGTGTTTTTAGTGGTTTTTACCTGTGTTTTTTATCCGTTTTTCATTAGCTTAGGATTGTATTTAGGTCCTTTTATGTTGCATTTGTGCATATTTGGTGTTTCAGGTGATGGAGAGGACTTAGGCAAGAAATTGGATTAAAAATGGAGTTAAGGACCATAAACAGAGCATATCAGGCATAAGTATCGGTCAAACATGACCGATACAAAACATAGTGAGTAGAGCAAGCCATAATGAGACCATGTGTCAAACCAAAGTGGTCGATACAAAAGAGTTTCCGAAGAAGGAGAATATCAGTCAGGTGCATCGGTCTGCCTTGATCGATATTAGAAGAAATGAAGATCTGAAGGCTGGACCTGTTGCATACATCATAAAGGTTGATCGATGCGAGCATGAAATGAACTGTATCAGATCGGTCAGCCCTAACCGTTACAGTTCAACAAAAGTTAATATTTCAGAGTTGACCTAACCAGATTTGTCCATGCTTTTAAAGAATATAACTACATTTTAGACCTAAGTTTACCATAAGTTTTTTTTTCAACTTTTGTTTCCAAGCACACTTTTATCATTTTTTGGTGAAACTTTGGATCTTGAGCTTTAATCAAAGTTTCTTTCTTGTTTTTCTTTGTTTAAGTTTTATTTAGTTGTTTAGGTGATATGTTGTGTTTTTAATCGTTTTAAGGATTAATTTTCAATCGTTTTTATTCGGTTTTAGCTTGCATTTAAAGTATTTCTAGGTCATATTGTATTGCATTGCATTTGCATTTATCAGGTGTGAAGCAACCAAATGACGAAATGCGAATCAAATGGAGAATCACTTGCAAACCGAGCCAAACCATGTCAATTCCAGTGAAGAGTCCCGGATAAGGAACCAATCAGTCCCATCTTACACAGTCCGGGACGCACTCCCTCTATGCGTCAGAACAAAGAGTCTCGGCCAAGGTCCCGGCCTGTCTGGCCCGGGACGAATCACTGCCCAGAAATCCAAGGCCAGCCCGGGACGATACCTAAAATCCCACCAGAACATCACGCCCCGGGATGCATCCTGGCCTGTCCAGCCCGGGATAGTTCGTTATGAAGAATAATCCATAACGTCCCGGGCTACCCCATCCCGATCTGCTAGCCCGAGATCATCACTCCCAGAAGACATAATCCAAAGAGTCCCGGCCTGGGAAACCAATGTGTCCTGGTTTTCCCAGCCCGGGACTGTTGCTCGCGAGGGTCTTTCTATAAATAGAAAGAACCCTAATCTTAAACTCACAACTTACTATTTTTAGATTTTAGTTTTCTTCTTGCTTTTGCTTGTATTTTCTTGGAAGATTCTTGTTGTTTATCATCTTAATCTTTCTCATTACTTTTTATCATGTCTTTATCTTCTTTGATTTGTGTTAATACCATGGTTAGTGAGTAGTTTTCTTTCTAAGTGGGTGGATCAGGTAGATTAGGATGGTTTAAGAATTGGGTTTGCTATTTAGGACTTGTAATCAACATATCTTCACTAGATCGATGAGTTAATGCTAGAATGGAAGTAGCTAATCAATTCTAGAACTTAGGCATTTCATGCCTGGAAGATGCTCGATGAAATGCCCGAACGAATCAATCTTGTGCTATTTGAAGCCTAACCAAGGGATTGTGCTAGTATCATGTAGTGATTGTGTGGACTAGGGTTTAATGCTTGCTAATTCATGCATTTAGTCAAGGGATTAATACTTGTATGTTTTGGTAAAGGGTATTTACCAAGGGATTGGACTTATCTATATCGGATAGCTCCTAGATCAACGATAATCATTTAGATGTTGTTAATGAATAGCAAACTAGAGGATTAATCCACCCGAGTCAATAACCCAGGCCCATCCGCTTAGTTTCCTTTATAATCTTCTTCCAAATCTTTTTAATCACATCTCACTTGTCTTCCTCTTCTTTTAGTTCCAATAGGTTCGTTTCGTGACAAAACAATCTATATTAACCTAGACTTAACGTATCTATCTATAGAAGTTGTGCTTAAACAAATTCCCGAAATTGGTTCGATATTTCCTGGATACTTGTATCCTAACCACTATACTACATTTGATCATAGTAGAGTATATTAGTCTCCTCCTTAACACAATACGGAGTAGGCAAATATCCTATTATCAAATTGGCGTTGTTGCCCTTTTCGGGATTAATTTGTTTAACATCTCTTCTTCGATATTGTTAAGGACTAGGTCCTCTCTCATCCTTACTAATCTCTCTTATTTCTCTACTTTGTGTTTATAGGTGCATGATCACCCGCTGAAAACACAACCAAGCTTCAAATTCTACAAGTAAAACCGTCTCTCCTCCACGTCCTAAGATTGCTCGTAAACGCTCCGCCACAAATGGCAAACCCTCCTCCTCCTCCTCGCTCAATTGGGGCAATAAACAACCCCGATGTCCATGCCGCACCATCCGACATTCGACCGCCGCCCATCCAAAACAATAACTTT
>OVAO01002905.1:0-11965 GCA_900406285.1 Biscutella auriculata | reverse complement strand
CTGCATTGTACCTAAAATCAAATTTATGATTCATGTTGTATGTCGATCGAGAAGATGGATTTTTGTTATGTACGTACCTCCCATAAATGATGGTACCACCCAGCTCTGCCTAATTTTGATATGAACTCATGACTTGGAGCTGAGACCTTGAACCAATTCAGCTACAAGATCAGGCCCGCAATTTCTTATCTATGTTTGTTTTAACTTTAAAAAGGAACCTCTTCAAATCCAAGAATAGAGACCACTCGAATTCAATTTTTTTTTTGTTGTTGTTGTCAAGAATTCATAGTTTAAATCTGTCAAGACTTAGTTATATTATCTTTTTTCTTTTGTCTTCTTTCCACAATTTTTAACTTTTTAATGTAAAATTAATGTTTCATTTTTACTTACATTTTTCCTAACTAGATTAATATATATATATATATACTTTAAAATATTATATCAAATTTATTAAAATATGTGAAATTTCTATAAATTAAAGAAACGAAAAGGAAGTATTTTTGTAGTTTAATATCAGGTTTATTACCTAAACCACACATTAAAGATTAAAAAATTATTGAGCAAACTTGAATCATAAACCGAAGTTTAACAGCAAACTAAACAATGCTTTAAACACTTTCCCATAAGCCTATAAACACTTCTCCATAAACCAAAAACATAAACCAAAAGTGCAACAAATAACTACAGTGCTTTACGCACTCCCCCATAAATCTACCTATAACATTAAGATACTTCTTAAAAAAAATGCTACCTCCAACTCCCCCATACTGCAAACTCCCCGATACTCGAATCCCCCCTATTCAAATGTCTAAAGAGGCTAAAAACTCTTTACTTGAGTTGCTGAAGAATACTTTGAAGTTGCCTGCTTGTACCTTTAATCAGTTGACGCTCCTCTAATGTTGAACTACGTCCTATAGGAACAACCAGAGAAATACGTGCATAGTCTAGTCCAAGAGGACAACAGTCCGACCACTCTCTTCCTTCATAGTAGGGCGGCGAATCGTTTTAGCGGGTCGGGGAGTCTGCATTGACTCTCTGCTGATATGTGTGGTTTTTATCGTTTTTAGGTTCCCATTTATGCTCATTCTTGAAAGTATTCTGACGAATATCCAACGGATCTACTCTGTCGGAAATTCTGACGGACATATCCGTCAAAAAGGTTGTCGGAATTTCCAACGGAAATTTCCATCATAATGGTCGTAGAAAATTCCGACAAACCTTCTGACGGATATGTCCGTCGGAAAGTCGTTGAAATTTCGACGGATATCCAACAAAAATATCCGTTGGAATTCCGTTTTAGATTTTTAAAAAATATATATTTAATTTATTTTTCAACAGAAAAATAATTAAAATATATTTCTATTTAAAATATGAAAAAAATATTTCATTGAAATGAAAGTTTAAAGTTAAATTAAAATGTTTTGATAATGAAAAAATAAAATTTAAAATGCAGAAATGAAAAACAAATTGTTTCAAACATGAAAAGACAAATAATCTAAAATGACGTGAATCTAGGAGCAGATCCTGAGCCGTCATTTGGACTGAGAGGACGGGGACATTCAAAAAGGTGGGGAACATGCAAGTGAAAATACTTTGTTTGAAGACGCATTTGTTCTTCCTTTTCGCGTTCCTAGCTTTGAGAGCTTCAATCTCTGATTGGGTTGCGTTAAATTTAGACTACATGCCGTTGCTCGTGTTGTACCCTGAAGAGGACAGGGAGGGGGTGACGTTGTATTTTTCAAACCCGTATCAAAGACCCTTGATGGACGAAATTTGCTACAAGTTCTTCAGATAATATATATTAGAGAAAGAAAAAATTCTGAGTAAAGTATTGAAATATTTTATTTGTTTACCTGAAGAACCAAATCATCTAGATCTTCTTGCGTTAAGTTGTTCGAGTTGTCCTGAGAAAGTTGGATCTGTTGCTCAGTTACTGCTTGGACGACTTCTAGAGCTACGAGATCCTTAGTTTCGCTCGCCGTCTTGTTGGTGTGAGTCCCCTTAAAGACTCCGAGCAAATATGGGGTTTGACCACCAGACTTAAGTTTCTATAAATAAAAATTGTTATTAAATTTAAAATATAACTTTTGAAAAGTTTAAATTAATAATTGATAAAGTTTACCATTTGATGGACAATCTGCTCAACGGTAGTCGGACCCAAATTATGGGTGGCTATTCCCTTACCGCCCCAAGTACTCTTGCGATCCTGATAATTAATTTGTGAAATCTGCTTCGCCTCGTCGGAATTCCAATACATTATAAGCTATTCCCACACAGTCGGGTTAACTCCGTCAGGGATGCCACCCCCTTTATTCCACTTGTCCTTCCACTCGTTAATTTTTTGGCGATAGGTATCTCGAACTACTTCTTTGAACTTGCTTCGAACCAACGTCGTTAGACTCGGCTCTCATGTAAACGACTTTTGTTATTAAAAAATATTAATATTTAAATTAATTATGAATTTAACTTTTTAATTCTGAATAAAAAGATTTTTACCGCGAAATGGCGGAATCCAGTCTCACGAGACTGGGAAGAGAGCTCGACATATCTAGGGATACCTTTGTGTAGCATCTCGTGCATCATTCCCTTTATGCATCTAGTGATTCCCTTTATGAGACTAAACCATGTTGTCCCAGGCGGAGTATTTGGATCCAGCTAGACACAATGGTCCCGTCCGGATTTAAGCAAGAGCTCTTCAACCGGGATTTGCTGGTTTGAAGAAGTTTGGGTTGGCGCCTGTGTTTCCGGGACCCTTTCCGGTGCCCCGATGGATCCCGCACTTCCAGATGGAGAAGAACGAACCATTCGGTATGTTCCAGGACGGTGACTCAACCTATAATTGAATTAATAACTTTTTGTATTTTAATCACGTCCATATTTCATCATGTCTATATTATGCATCAACAAATGATCTTTTCAATATGGTGATTCCCAAAAAATACTCTTTTGTTATAATTATGCCTTGCACGGTTGCACCAACTCCGTTCATAGGGCGATGCTCGTTGTCTCCACAAACTACAATGCTCTAAGCACCGAAATCACATAATTGATCAAGGATTGTTTAGCCGTTGATTTTTGGTGGTGGTGGATCAAACACTTTCTTATTTTTTTCTAAACAAAGTTGTACTGTTTCGATATGTATGATATGTTGGTAGAAAATGTCTATGACAATCAAACCAACTAGTCTTCCGCTCATTCTTCAACTGGAACACATATGTGTGACCCCTACAGTCGGACAAACTAATCTTGCATGCGTTGACCATCCAGGTAACATGGCATATGTCGGGAAATTACTTATTGTCCACATTAGCACGACCTGCATCATAAAGTTTTGTTGCGTAGATATATCGTATGTCTGAACACCGTGCTCCCACAACATGTTCAACTCATATATCAACGGCTGCAAAAAAATATCGAGTGATTTCTTCGGATGCTCTGGCCCCAAAACAAGAATTGTGAGAAATTGAAATTCCCGGTTCATGCATAATGACGGAGGCAAGTTGTAAGGAGTTACAATATCTGGCCAGAGTGAATATTGTCTCCCATGTTTTCCAAATGGGTTGAAACCGTCTGTGCTCAATCCAAGATAAACATTTCTTCTTTCATGTGCAAATGCAGGATACGTTGACTGGAAATGTTTTCATGCTTTTGCATCAGAAGGATGTACAATTCTTCCGTCGCTTCTATGTTCTGCATGTCATCTCATAGCAGTGTTGTCCGTTCTGACTGGTATAACCTTTTCAACCTCTCCGCTAAAGGTAAATACCACATCCTCTTAAACAGAATTGAAGCTCTACCACCGCTTTCCTTATATTGCGGATGATCACAAAACTTACAAGTAGTACGGTCTGAGTCTACTCTCCAAATAGCATACAATTGTTCTCACACACATCGATCATTTGATAAGGCAATCATAATCCTTTCATAAGCTTCCGCGTCTTGTAATATGAAGTTGAGGCCAAACAATCTTCAGGCATTAGACGTCTAACATACTGTGTGATCCCATCACAACACAACTCACTCAAATTGAAATTTGTCTTAAGTGTCATCAACACACTTGCTGCCAACATTGGCGACACCCCTTCTCTATATCCCAGGTATATCGGTTGTTTCGCAGCATCTAACATAGAAAAAAATGTTGTGCTTCTACGTTCGGTTCTTCAACTACTACTTGTCCTAATCCCTGAAAAATATGACATATTTTCGGGCATTTTCTAATTAAAAACTTCTATCATTCCTATCGTTTGTATTTCGGGATCTGGTTCTTCATTACTCTCTAAATTACGTGTTGCACTACTACTACCATAATTTAAAAAACTAGACTCGTCTTCCCCATGCAAGTACCATATTTCTTAACCAGGCATAAAACCTTTATTAAACAAATGACGATATATATTAATCACGTCAACATATCTACGAATTTTACAACCAACACAAGGACAATACATTTACTTGTTGTTAAATATGTTTCATGATTTTCGGCTATTCCCATGAACTCTCTTATCCCCGCTTCGTATTCTTCTGTTAGTTGTCTCGTTCCCGGAACTTGATGAGGTTTATCTATCTAAGACCAAAAATAATCCCCGGAACACGAACTCATTTTTTTTATTTCAAACTTGTTGGAGAAATTGACAGAGAAATAGTTGGAGAAGATCGTTTATGGAGGAAATGAAGAGGGGTAGGGATATTTATAGAGTCTGTTTTGGCTATTTTCCGACGGATTTCCGACGGAAAATAGCCGTTGCCTGGTACTAAATTATGTCGGAAATTCATCGGAAATATGTAATGGCTACAGTCCGTCGGAATTTTCGAAGGATCATAACCGTTGAGTAACGAAAAATAATCTGTTGGAATTCCGTCGGAAAATTGTAACGGCTATAGTTCATCAGAATTTCCAATAGACATTCCGATGATTTTTTTGTTGTCGGAATTTCTGACGGATTCTCCCAACGGATTTCCAACGGAAAAAAAATCGTTTTGTCCGTCGGAAATTCCGTAGGAAATCCACTAGTTTTCTTGTAGTGTAAGAGAAAATCGAGTTCAACCGCTTATGTGAGTTTTGTAAGTTGAATTGATAATATGGAGTTAAAATGATTTTTCATAATTTCAAATGGTTTTTAGAATTTACTTGAATTTTTAGAATTTAAAATGATTTTTTTAGAAATAAAAATGAATTTTTAGAATTAAAATGAATTTTTGGAATTTAAAATGAATTTTTGGAATTTAAAGTAAATTTTTGAAATTTAAAATGATTTTTTTGGAATTTAAAATAAATTTTTGGAATTAAAATGAATTGTTTTGATTTAAAATGGTTTTTTAGAATTTTAAATAATTTCTTAGACTTTAAAATGAATTTTTGAAGTATAAAATAAATTTTTAGAATTTGAAACAATTTTAGAATTCAAAACATGTATTTAGAATTTAAAACATATTTGTTGAATTCAAAAGTCGTTTTGGAGATTTTAGTCGAATTCTTAACATTAGGCTTATATAATATCTAGATGACCCTTAGTTATTGTGGACGGTTGAGACAGACTACGACTTTGTTCGTTCATGAGAAAGTCGGTTCTGCATCTACATCAGAGTTGACGAGCAAGAACAATTCGTCTATGGGTTATAACGTCAAACGATGCCCGATCATGGACACTGTGTTCATCTTACCCTACCGCTGGAAGTGGGAACGACTTGATAAGTTCTCACATTCCCTAATAAGAACACCTTTTTTTTTAAAAAAGTTTTATTATTCATTCTTCGTGATCACATGTTCAATTTAAGGAACAAAATCACAAAGATGATTTTCGGAACACTCATATCCATATTTGACGACGGTATATATACCTATTGTGAGATGCCACCAGACAAGAAAGAATTGTGGTTCTAGACATTTTCGGTAATTTTATGTTTCTTTTCTTATTTTCCTAACTTTGATTCTTATTTATTAACTTTATTACAACAATCTTTTATTTGGGACTCATAACACTCCGCTATCGTCTGTCGTGAGTTCGATGCCTAAGTCTCTACCACTTAGCTACAACATGTCTACGAGTGAAAGAATAAGTAGCTAAAGGGAAAAGCAAAGTCGAGACTGCTTAAGGACAAGATTTTGACATACATGATTAAGCATTGAGAGCGACCATATACCAAGGCGATCACAAAGACTAACTCCAAGAACCTTATGAGCGATCGGAAGAGAATGTTGACCCACAATTTGGGTGTGATGACCGTCGATCGGGTCATCCACGATTTGGTATGACCCATTTCTAATTTACAATTTCATATTTTATCGAATTTTATGTATTCTAATGTTTTTCTTTTCGTTAATTTAGGCGCTCGAGTTAAGTCATGAGTCATATCTTCTGACCATTGTCTCGAGAATACATAAAAACAAGAATACGAGTCTGATTCAAGATCTTACAATTCAATAGGTTGTCGAGAGCATCACTCAACTGGTCAATGAGAGGGTTTCTCAATTAACCCCTCGAGTTACTAAAAACAGATCAGTCTCGTCCAGCGAACTTCTCCTGGAAATTATCAACCGATTTGTCTTCAAGGTAAATTTCTTAACTAATAATCAATTTTATTTGATTTCTTATAATAACATTACTAATTCAAATTCTTTTTTGTAATGAACACTGATTAACAAGGGTAGAACATTCGATTTAGAAGGTTTGCCAACCGTTCTATGACATCTTCGCCAACTCAAAGCTCTAGGCATGACTCGAAGCTTGAAGCATATAAGAAGGAGGTTGCGAGGCTCATCGCCAAAAACAAGTGGTATGAGAACTATATGCGGGTGAAGTTCGACGATTTCAACCTGCTTGATGACTTTCTAATCCTTATAATCATATTTAGTTGTCGTTTTATTTTTTCATTTTCCGCAACATTATTGTTTTATGAGACTTTTATGTATTTCAACTTATTTTATTTAACTTAAATTACAGTTTATTTTAATTTTAATAAGATTTTAGTTTATTAATTTTTTTTTTAATATTTTCCCATAACGGGTATGAATCTAGTCGAAAACAGACATATTCTGATGAGCACCTCCCATCGGGGATACACCGTATCCGACATGCAACAATTGTTGGAAAACCCATATGACCTTTTTTTACGAGAGTGAACCGTCGAAACACGGGTTTTCAGACCGACGAAGGATATTGTCGGTATTTGTCAGAAACTTATTGACGGGTATAGTTTATCAGAAAACATATTTGAATAGTATTTATTGAAATCTGTCAAAATAGTCAAACGATTTCTAACAGACAGGTAAATTCTAACGACATAAAATTGACGGCTTTAATCTTTCGAAATGCCGTCAGAAAAAATTTGTTCCAACAACATTCTGACAGATTTGACCGTAGGATTAAGCCATGTTTTTCTGTAGAGAAATTGCAATAGAAACTTTTGTTAATTAATACAATATCATATATATGTTTAATATTTTTATTTAAATATTAATAATTCTTTTTTAATTTTCATATATTTTTTTAATTTTAATAATTCGTTTTAATTTAGTAACTCATTTTTAATTTTAATATATTTTAATTTTTTAATTTATTTATATGTATAAATCGATTTTATAAAAAAACTTAGTTCGGTAATATAAAGATTAAGCAAATATTGGTGCAATTTGATCTTAGATCAAGAAATCATGTCTTAAAAACGTCGTTGACTAGAGTGATAACATCACAATTAATCACTTGACAGAAACTTTGGTAAAATCTACATGTATGGACCTAACGCCTTATCTAAATTAATTGTAAAAATCACATCTCTAATCTTTTGGATCGATTTCCTCGTTATCAAAAATCTAGCCACCGGCGGAAAAATTTTGTTTGTCTTCTTCTCCTCCGTCGGCGGCCTCTACGACATTGGTGAAGGAGGTCTCTCTCGCCCCTTTCATCTCTTCTCCCTTTTTTCGTTTCTGTACAGTGGCTAGTTGGGTACCGTAATTTTTTCCTTCCTAGTTGAATCTCATGCATGACGGCGATCTCTCATTGTTCTTCTCTGATGGCTCTCTCCGATGAAGGTCTGGATTTTGATCCTCCTGAATCTGCGGTGTGACCCACGCGTGTGGCTTGATACAGTCGCATTCTGACTTTGAAAGAGGTGGATTCGTGGTTGCAGTGTGTTGGAGGTGTACGACCAGGTTGTAGTGTAATTTTCTCGGGTAGGGTTCCGATCTGGTTTCAATGGGTTGGTTGTTTCTGGTGTTGATTGAGAGGTTTTTTCGTTCAAGCAGAGGTGGGAAGGTTTCTTCGGATTTGCGGAGGCTACGCAGTTTCGTGGGTCTCTTGGGTTCGATTAGGATTGATAAGTGCTCATGGTTTGGTTTTGCTGCTTCTTAGTATTCGATCAAATTCGTAGTAGCCTAACCTTGGATTGATTTTAGCTTGGTTATGGGGATGTTGTCAATGTTGATATGGCTACTATCTATTTTGGTTTGTGGGTTCATGCTTTATTCTCTTCGCGCTCTGTTTATCATGGCTTAGTTGGTTATTACGTTTTCGGATAAGTTATCGAGTTCGAATAAATAAACCTTGTTAAGGTTTATGGTGTTTCCGTTCTCTATTTGACGGTTAAGTATTCTACTTTCAAGAGACATTAACTCTTAAATTCTGAAGTCTACAACATTAAAATGAGGAAAAACGAACAGAAGATGTTTTAGAGTCTTGAATTTAATTTAGTTTTCAGTTCTTATAAAATGATGGATGTAATTTCCCCCTTGTAAAATCTGGTTATGAATAAATCTATATTTTGAATTAAAAAAAAAAAATCTTGGATCTATAATTCTGATATTAATGTGTCATTTGTAGCTTCTAAAACTTGCTTGGTAATATATTGGAGTCAGTCCTCAAAATTTTGTAGGATTGTTGATGGTGAAGAGTTTTTCGAAATAGGTAATTTTCACTCTTCTAATTCTTTTTTTCTTTTCACACAAAGCTCATTGTGGGTTTGAAGGCAAATAATGTGGTTTTGGAGTTCGTCTTTGTTTTATGATACTGTGAAAGATTTATGTATTTCTATCACTTTCTTTCAGTCAGATATTTTGACTTCTTTATTTAAAAAAAACCTATTTTTCTCGAAAGGTTGCATAAATTTGTCTCATGAATTTGTTGGTCTTTTCAACGGTATATCATTATCTTCTTGAGTTTGATCTATCTGAATTTTTAATTTTTCAATAATTTTGTTATGTAGACGTATATTTTTTTTCAAGAAGAGATATTGCTCTGATAGGAACAATTTCTAATGAAAGTTTTGACATGAGATTTCATCAAAACTTTCTTATCCTAAGGTTACTGTTTCTTTGAAGTTTGGTTTTCCTAACTATCTTTTATCTAATCTGAATTTTATCTTCCTATCTATGATGCATGATTGAATTTTGGTCAAGATTAGACAGTGATTTGAACCTCACAATTTTAAATACTCTATATTTTTTTTTGACTCTAATTTTAAATACTCTATATTAGTGTTTGAAAACAGATGAAACCATTTTTCAAGCCTTTCCCAAATATATTCACAATATTTTTTCTACCAAATTGTCGTAGACGAATGACATATAAATATTACAACTTTCGAAACTTGTTTTATGTATCGATCAACCTGTCATTTGAGAATGAGATATAAACCTTGACTAATAATCTAATTCTTAAGATTAAATATTAAATTTAAAGATTTATACACATTAATTACAATTTATTTCTAAAGAAAAAAAAATAATTTCATTTTTTAGATTTCAAATTCTTCATATTTTCTTACTTGCAATTTTTTTCTTTTTTCTTTTTGTTTGGTAACAGGAATTGAGAAAAGTCTGAAGAATTATTTATCCTTGAAGAGGTTCAGCCAACATTTTCTTTCCTAATTATTGTTTTCATTAATCAGTAGAATTTCACAAAATTCACATCTCGAGTTTCCTGTGAGTCTTTGTTGCCAATTCATAAATATTTTGTTATTCCAAATAATAACATATAATAATATTATGGTATCTTTTTTTTTTTTTTGAGAATATTATGTTATCTATATTATTAGTATTATTCATTGTATATTAGTTTTATTCGTATATTTATTTACAAAAAGGTCATCGCCTACAATAGACCAATTTAATTATTCAAGAACAGATAATATTATCCTTAATTAGTGTAACATAATTTTTTGATAGACGACAACAAGCCAAATCAAATCTACAATATATAGAATCATAATGGACAGTTCAGCTATCGCCCTATCTCTATTACACTATAATTCGCTTTTTCAACTATTACACCATAATTAATATGTAACAATTACATGTTTTTTATTTAAATTTAGTTTAGAATCACTAATTTGTTGGATAATCATCAAGCCAATATAATATTATATCTAAAATATAAAATGGTTAAAGAGTATTTTCCTTTCATAACATGTCCCACTTCTAAAACTACATAGACCTATATGATAATAAGTAATACCCAATTAAATTAAATAGAACTTTTGATAAATTAATAAATGTAACAAATCATAAACATCAACGGTGTGATTTGGTTCGGGTTGAATCATACCGTTAACTCAGTTATCTAATAATTAAAAAATGTGCCGGTTCGAACCGACTAAAACAGAAAAGTGGATGCCCTTTCGATTCCATGAACCAAATTAAATTAAACTAGTACTCAAACCTAAATTTAAATTTACTAATCGGTTTGATTATAACCAAAAATTCTTGAACATAACTGAACTAAATTTAGTGTTCAGATTAATTTTAGTTTGAGTCAATTAACTATTTGACATGAAATTAAGTTTTATTTCGTTCTCGGTTCGGTTCATTAAACGACAAGGTAATCAATTTTTTAATCAAAACCGAAATTACACCAAATTTAACCAAAATTCTCAAATACCTGAATTACATGGGATTACCAAAATATTGAAAAATGTTATCATTAA
The DNA here is from genome assembly GCA_900406285.1 of Biscutella auriculata. Lineage (NCBI taxonomy): Eukaryota > Viridiplantae > Streptophyta > Magnoliopsida > Brassicales > Brassicaceae > Biscutella > Biscutella auriculata. The sequence continues at coordinate 1,048 of OVAO01002905.1, read as the reverse complement.
CCAAACTAAAATAGTTGATTTGATTCGACACACTTTTCAATTAACTAATAATTGAACTAACCGATTTGTTTTTGATATGTTGTATTTTTGACCACTTTTCGGTCTCGTTTTCATTCGTTTTCTCTCGGTTTTAGATTGCATTTAGAGTCTTTCTAGGTCATTTTGCATCGCATTTGCATTTATTAGGTGTGAAGCAACCGAAGGAAGAATCACGGATCAATCGAAGGATTACTTGCAAAAGCATGCCAAACCGAGACGCTTCCAAAGAATGTGTCCCGGCCAAGGTTCCGGGTTGATCAACCCGAGACGATCCTCTCCCAATGTGTCCTAGAGTACGGTCCCGGTCTAGAGGCTCTGCCTAGCCCGGGACGACCCCTTTGTCCTGCCTCAGAGCAACCAGTCCCGGGTCCCATCCCGGGCAAGCTGACCCGGGACACTTTCCGCTGGAGGATCTCAAAGACCCATCCCAGAGTAAGCGTCCCGGACTGGAGGCTCATACCCAATCCGGGACGGGTGATCCCCGAAGTCTCCCTATGAAGAGTCTCGGGTTGGAAACCAATGTGTCCCGGTTTCCCAACCCGGGACTGATGCTCGAGGTGGTCCCATCTATAAATAGAAGGAACCCTAGAACAAGAAACCAACTTTTCTCTCAACTTTCTATTTTGGTTTTCTTTGTCTTTATTTAGCTTTTGCTCTTAGTTTCTTGGAATACTCTTGTCTTTACTTGTTCAATCTATCTTAATGCATTTGATTATGGCTTTCTTCACTTTGCTTTGTGTTAATCTCATGGTTAGTGAGTAGTTTACTTTGCTAAGTGGATGGATTTGGTAGATTAGGGTTGTTTAAGGCTTGGGTTTGCTATTTAGGGCTTGTAATCAACTTATCCTTACTAGATTGATGTGTTTATTGCTAGAATGGAAGTAGCTAATCAATTATAGAACTTAGGCATTTCTCACCCGGAAGGTGTTCGATGAAATGCCCGAATGAGTTCATCTTGTGCTATTCGAAGCCTAACCAAGGGATTGAGTTAGGATCTTATAGTGGTTGT
>OVAO01002904.1:0-11966 GCA_900406285.1 Biscutella auriculata | reverse complement strand
TTAATATTTATTTTAAAATAAAAATAGCCGCGTTTCAACGCGGGTTCAACTCTAGTAGTGATTATATAAGAAATTATTGAAAATTTATAATTTAAATTAGCGATTTTGTTATTATATATCGAAAAAATTAATCCAACTATTAATTTGTTTTTTCCTAAGAAAGAATATTGATGGTTATCATTGAAAACGAGTTTTTTTTTTCTTCATCAAAATTTTTAATTTTAAAAAGATAACAAACTCAATAATTGAGTTAAATTTTTTTTTTTTTCGTAACACTTTGATTAAGCTTTAACACGGTTTCAGTATTTGTCTGGGAGGATTCACAACAGAATCTGAATTCACAATTCTAAACTTAAGGTCTTTTTATAACACAAACAAAAGATCCAAGTCCATAATTCCTTAATCTTCAAGCAACGTCTCTGTCTCCTCTTTAGATTCGACGAGTGTTGTTCTCCTTTTCATCAGAAGTTCTACTTCCACTTGTCCTACCTGAATTGCTCTGTTCAAAACCACCATTACCGACTGAGTCACTGCCGCTTTGATCAGTGTTTCTTTCTCTCAGCAAGCTGCTGCCATTAGAAGACGTTGACCTAGTCGCTCTAGGTAGCTTCAGTTTGATGTTGTTATTTGCATCTCCTCACTCGTTATGTTCCTTCTTTCTCTCTGCTTCCATGTCCAAGCTCACCGGAGTAGCTTCTTCCTGAGATGAAGCTGGTGGTGTTGCTGTTGGTCAGTGTTATAAAATACGCTATACACTAGACATATGGTTAGACATTGTATAACGTATAGATGTATATACAATTGTATATACGGATATTATTCGGTGAATATATTTAAAAAAAATTCTTTGAGTATATATATATAAATATATTTATGTAATTTTATAACAAATTATAATAAAAAAGACATAGAAGATTAAAAGCATATATATGATGAATATTAGTAAAATTGACAAAATAAAAAAATTTTCTAAACTAAAATAAAGATTGTTATAATATTTTTTGTTGTCAATGGTTGTTATAATAGTTTAAATTGGATTTTTAAAAGTTTTAGAAAAATTTGTCCTAAATAATAAAATGATAGTATATCACAAAAAAGTTTCAACTAAAGGGAAAACATTTACATCTGAGATATGGTGAGTAGTTATCTGTCTTAAACATAATTCACCATTAAAAATATTTTTTTTAAAAATTAAAAAAAATTATATTATTACTAATTTTATTATATAATAAAAATTAGAATTTGGATGGTAACCGTATATAGAATTACCGTATATACACTATTTAACTGTTTAAACGTTGTATATAAGACCGTTTTATCAATTACTATACAAATAAACTGTATCAATTAAAAACAATACGTCACTTCATACACCGGTACAAACCATATTTTAGAATACTGACAGGAACAAGCTGAAACACAGCTTGAAGAACATCCGCACGATGGACCACAAGAACCCTTTGCAGCTAGACACAGACACTTCATTGTTTTGCAAGAAGACTTTTTACTGCAAGTGCAACAGGTGGGCTTCACTGCATCATCTGAAGGAGCTGCCGTGTTTTCTTCAAATGAATGCTTCAGGACCACACTCGAGCAACGTCTTCCTACTTTGAAGTTTCGTTTCATGTTCTGTTTTATAACTGATTCCTGTTCTGAATCACATTCTGGTTCATGTTCTGGTTTCCATTCATCATCTCGTTCTTGCTCCGAGTCTTCAGAATCAGAGGCATCCATGTCCTCGGTAATCATAATTGAGTTTCGGATTTCATGCTTTTTCAACCCATGCTCTTTATGTAGGTCCTCTTCAGACCATTTCTTCAATGTAGAGTCCTGTGACTTTGTTGTTTCAGCCATATAGAAATGTTTATTAAACATAGTGAGATATAGACACTATTTCTTAATTTAAATAATATATTTGATATTCATTGAAAAAAATTATGAAATAAAGTTTGCTATGAAAATATTTTCATCTAATTACATTTTCTTTCCTTGGAATCATAAATACAACACTTATTTTGTTTACAAGAATAAAATATTTTTATAATGTCAAATGTTTTTGAATAACAAATATTTTTGTCATGTTTCAACATAAACTAAATAAATATTCATCATAACATACAACATTTAATAACACCTATAAAATAGGTTTGTACTATCATTTTACATAAGACCATCTCCATTGATGATTCTTAATTAAGAAGCTTTAACAATATTTTATTAATATTTTTACAAATCTTATTCATTTAAAACCCTTACATTTTTTTAAATTTATTTTCTCCTTCATTAGAGATACTCTCAATAGGAGTTCTAAAAAAAAAAATTACCTTCCCAACAAATTAAAAGTTTAGCTATAATTCTAAAACTACCAAAATGATCATTACATAATTTAGTGTAAGAACAGAGTTCTACAATTGAATATGCTGGAGAAACAGAGTTATCTCATATCAGAAAATATACCATCTTGAGTAAGGTCATCAAACATGGACATAATAATGTCTTCCTTCAAATGAGTTGATTCAATTGTAATAGCAAATTTCTCTAAATTGGTTGCTGCAACTCTACACACCATTGGCATGTCATTTTGACAGAGCTGACTGTATATTGATCTTAGTTTTGTCTTTAGCATATCTGGGGCACTTGGGTATGCAATTTGAAAAATCTCACATGCTGATACTCTAGCTGTGAACCATTCACCAGCTGAAAGCCACTGTTACACAATGACAATATTCAGAAATGCTTAAGTCAATTACACATTACAAACATAACAATCATCTTGGTTCCTATAAAGACGTAAGACCACATACACAACCACAATGTAAAAGAACCTTAATGATAAGCCATAATTTGAGGCCAAAAGTAATTGATGGACGTTCTATTAGATCAGCCAAAATAGATATAAACAACTTCAACCAGATTCCAATCAGAATCCAACACGTAATCAGTTCTATGAGGTTCTAAAAAATGTAAAACAAGAAGCGATTCTGGACTTTAATTTGTGTTATTTTTTTTAGATTTAATGACCTCATAATTAGACTCAAGATACCTTCTAAAACTCCCTATGAAATTGCTCTAATATTATCATTTAGTGACTATCTAAATGAAATCCTCAAAACTATTTATTAAACATAATTTCTTTGCAAATATTTGATTATAGTAAATGTGTACATATTATGTACATATGTTGAAACTTGTTAGTGGTTGGATCCGAGACCAATATGATCATATTATCTATTGAACTTATGTCATGTTAAATATGGTTAATTCATTTATTATATTACGTTATGTTCGAATGTTTTTCTTTTTGTCATTATGGGCCATAAGGGGCCCCACTTCCCCTTACAAACTCCAGTTCGAATGTTTTTTTTTAAAACTGTAAAACTGAGATATTATATATTTTCAGATATTAAATGTTAGAGCATATTTTAATATGTCTTCGTACTCATCCAATTGGAGCTACACTGCATTTATTTGATGGTCGAGAAAAGTCTACCGTGACCCCTTTTAAAAAGGTGTTAAAATCAATGGAAAAGCGACCATATGCAAAAACAGTCATAAAAAACATTATAATATTGATGGATTGGAGGGGTACATAGTTGTGTCTCTTGAAATAATGAAATCATCTTTTTTTTTTTTTGGTGCTAAAAGAGGTTTCATTGATCACTTAACGATTGTGAACTAAATCAGCCAAAGCTTGTTTAGCCACATTGTCTGCTAATACATTAAAAGAGCGAGGAATAAAACTAAAGTGAATGCTCTCAAAGGAGAGGCTTAAAGATGCGACGTCCAATAACACACCATGAAGATCCGACCAGGGCAGATTCTTCAAAATGGTGGAGATCAACTGTTGTGAATCCGATTCAACCGAGAGTCTTCGGAAGCCGAGCGAGCCAGCACACAAGATAGTTGCTCTAATGGCCATGCCCTCCGCTGCAATAAGGGACTTGACCAATTGACAAGAACTGGAGTGAGACGCGATAAGACTCCCATTGCCATTGATGAAAACCCAGCCTAAACCCGCCGAATTTCCTTTAGAACGTCAAGTTGCATCCGTTCTACAGGTGATTTCGTTTTCAATTGACATGGGCACCGCTGATCTCGGGGTAAGTATTTGCGCCTGGTTCTTGTCTCCAACCTGCGCCCCACTCCATTCCCGAGCTTCCACAATGGCTTTAAGCACTACTCCTTTGGCGTCCGTCGTCTTCTCCTTAAACTTAACCTTGTTCCGATTTATCGAGAGATTCCATATGACCCACGCTCCAATAGGTTCCTGAGATAATCCCAGAGGAGGTAGGCCCACACGCATGCGAACCTCCTTCCACGATGACCGAAAGGAATCGGCAGGCAGCAGAGAAAAAGGCTCCGAAAAAGCGGTCAGGCTCCAGACTTGCCGTGCAAATCTGCAATCAAATAAAACATGATAAATCGACTCAACCTCTCCACACACATCACAAGTGGGGGTGACATCGATTTTCCTAGACAAGAGTCTCTCTCCCACCGGGATCGCTCCCCGGGCCGCTTTCCAAAGAAAGAATTTGATCTTTGGCGTGATCTTTTGTCCCCATATCTCCCCAACCCAATCGAACTCATGGGTCTCCTCCGGTTCCTCAATGTTTCCCTGCATTCCCAGCCCCGTATAGTAACCTCACCGAGTAGTATATATCCCCGATGGGTGTTTAAGCCAAATCCGCTTATCCTCTCGTAACAGTCTACTCGGCTTTATCTCTCTGATCATCGGTATAAATGCAAGGGGCATTCGCCTAAGTTTCTCCATGTCCCATTCCCCTACACCAGACTTCATCAGGTCCGATACCCGGTCGTTCATCATATCACTAGGATATGGGCCCATCATCCCCCTTTGTTCCGAAGTATCAAGCCAGAAATCGTGCCATATCCTTACACTCTTTCCATTCCCTATAGACCAACCCAGATGTGGTTTCAGCAAATCCCGCCCCACAATCAGTCCACGCCATCCATGAGAACTATTGGCCCGACATGAGCAGTCAAGGAAGGAGGCATCTGTGCAGTATTTTCCCACAAGAGTACGAGCTAGCAGAGACTCCGGATGCTGGATAATCCTCCAACTAAATTTTGCAAGGAGTGCATCATTAAATATTTGGATATCCCGGAATCCTAATCCCCCATCTCTTCTCGATCTAGCGAGTTTCTTTCATGCAATCCATGAAATTTTGCGTTTCCCGTCGTTACTGTCCCACCAAAACCGGGTCATGATTGCTTGGACCTTCTTACAAAACGACACCGGAAGCTTAAAACAGGACATGGCATAAGATGGCATTGCCGCTAGTACACTCTTCAGGAGGATCAGTTTCCCTGCTGGAGATAGAAACTTTGTCGCCCAACTCCCCGTCCTTTGTCTCAGTTTATCAATGATGGAGCTGAACAAATCCCTTTTCCGTCTCCCAAAAAGTTCTGGGAGTCCAAGATACTTCCCTACTCCTCCCTCGCTCGCAATTCCAAGGGACCCCTTCATATTCTCCTTCACGCTTTCCGGGGTTCTCTTAGAGAACGAAATTGATGACTTTTGATGATTAATACATTGACCCGATGCTTTCCCGTAGCACTTAAGAATCCCCAGCAGCGTCCTACAAGACCTCTTGTCAGCTTTGCAGAAAAATATGGTATCATCTGCAAATAGCAAATGATTGATCCTCGGAGACCGCCTTGCCACTTTAATCCCAACAAGTTTTCCCTTTTCCATTGCCCTTCTGCATAATCCGGACAGAACTTCACTGCACAAAATGAACAAGTAAGGCGACAACGGATCACCCTGCCTTAAGCCGCGGTGTGGTAATATAGACCCATAAGCTGAACCGTTGAGGATCACCGAATAAGAGACCGAGGAAACACACTTCATGATCCATTCCACCCATCGGGGATGGAAGCCAAATCTGTCCAACACCGCCTTAATGAAGCTCCACTCAATCCTGTCATAAGCCTTACTCATATCGGTTTTTACCGCCATATAACAATGTTTCTCTGCTGCTGAAGTCTTGAGATAGTGAAGAATCTCATGGGTAATAAGGACGTTATCCGCTATCGCTCTCTTAGGCACAAATGTCGACTGGTTCTCCGAGATCAGCGTAGGAAGGTACCTTTGAAGCCTCTTAGCCAGGAGCTTTGCGATGATTTTGTAGTAGACGGTGCAAAGAGCGATAGGCCTGTAATCTGAAACTCTCTTGGCCCCCTGATTCTTCGGGATGAGGCGAATAAGAGTCTCGTTTATCTGATCCGGCAGCAAACCAAGCTCAAAGAAGGCCTTAATCTCATCCCCGATAATTCCTTTTGTAGTTTCCCAGTGCGTTTGAAAGAAACATGCCGAAAATCCATCCGGACCTAGCGCCTTCTCAGGGTGGATTGAGAACACCGCCTCTTTAATCTCCGCATCAGAAGGAGACCTCACCAGCCTTGCATTCATCTCCTCAGTCACTTTGGGATATATGGCTTGGTGAACTATCTCATGATTACTTGGGTCGCTCGACTTGAACAAATTGTCAAAGTAAGTGCAAATGACCTCTGATATTTTCTCATCACCCACTGTTTCTCCATCCGAATCATCTTCAATCACTGGGATTCCATTTTGAGCCAGTCACCCCTTTGTAGAGGCGTGAAAATAGCTTGTATTACAATCCCCCAGACAAAGCCACACTCTACTACTATGCTTCCAGTAGCTCTCCTCCGCCTTATACGCTTGCTTGAGTTCTTCATTTAGGATGTCAATAAGCCCCACATCATTTTCCTGACTCGTCATAGCAGTTTCCAAGTCAGTTTTCCCCTCTTCGATCCTCAGCTTACTGTTCTTTTGCTTCTCACGCGTCCATCGAATAATAGCCAAACGAACAGCCGCTGACTTCTCTGAAACCGTGACTAAATTTCCTGAGTTCTATGTCTTTTTCACTAGTTCTGCCACTTCCTCATTTTCCTTCAGCCTTCTGTCATACCGAAATATCCCCTTCTTCTTCTCTTTCCTTGGGTTGAGGAACGTAATGAGTGGTTTGTTATCCGAACCTTCAAATCGAAGATAGGAACAGTGCCCATGGGGGTATTGCTCCATTCAATCGCTAGTCGCCAACGCCCGATCGAGTCGGCAACGAACAACATGAGAGTGCCTTGTCCCTCTCCAGGAGAAATGGTCCCCTGAATGTTTGACATCGAATAGGTCACTCGAAGCATAAAAGTTTCTGAAATCTCCAAATGTTGCTTCCGGTCTTTCCGGCCCTCCCAATTTCTCGGAGTTGTCAATGATATCGTTGCAGTCTCCTGACACAAACCATGGTCCCCCTCTAATAGTATGAATATCATTAAGCGCATGCCACATATCCCTACGCTTTGCTCTGTCAGTGTCCGCGTAAATAAAAGTCGCATAAAAACTTGAATCTTCATAATATATATTAGCATCAATATAGTTTTGACAGGTATCAAGGACAACAAGTTTGATTCCTTTCTTCCAAAATAGAGATAATCCTCCCTCTGTACCCACCGGTGGAACCAATAAACTTTCCTCGTAGCCCACCCCATTGAAGACTTGAAGGACGGTCTCGTTGGGGTTTTTTGTTTCTGAAAGGAAGAAGATATCCGAATGTGCTGAGTGACTCAAATCTCGGATCCTTCGAACTGTCAAGGCACTCCTCAATCCTTGACAATTCCAACAGATAATGGCTAAGGAACCGGACTTGGTGGATTCCGAAAATCCACTCTCTTCTTTGCTTTGGAAGTTCCTCCTGTTTTTGCCGTAGCTCTAGTCCCCTGGCCTACTCCCTCCATCACACAATCCTGGTCAGTTTCCCTCAATGTCTCTTGGGACTGACCAGCCGCTCTCTCAGCAATGTCACCCTGAGTTCCTGTAACCCGGCGTTTTGGAGATGTTTGCCATAACTGGCTCTTTCGTTTCCTAGAGATCGAAGGTCCCACTCCCTGATTGCCAGCATGGACTTTCCTTTTCAGCATAAGCGCTTTATCCTTTAGTCCCAAAGGAACTCTTCTAACGCTCTTTTTCCTTGGAATACGACCCGAGGGGGACCCCATGGGGGGACCCAACCTTTGCGAGGCAGGGATACGATGCAACGGTTCCTCCGGCGAGAGAGAGTTCTCCGACTCTTCTAAGGATACCGCTTCACGCTCCGATTGAGCTGATCTCGCCACTTGAATTGCGTTTTCCAGCACCTGGCCCTGTTCTTCAGCCGCCCGTAGCCTCAATTTTCTAGCAGCACTTTCTATAGGATTAGCCACATTTGTATACTGCTCCATAACTCCTCGGATTTCACTCATTGCCATCTCAACCGCAGCATTAGAAGGTTCCAATTGAGATGATGACCTCCTTCCGCTCCTGTCCTTATCTCCAGTTACACTTCTAACTTGGGAGGAAGCCTCCTTCCCTTTTGAATCCTCTTTTGCTCTGCCTGCTTTATGCCAATACTCGTCGCCCTCTCGTCGCCTTATCGGCCAAGGCAGGTTTCGGTCCTGGAGGTTAAACAGTCGTTCCATTCCACTGAACGGGGCTCTCTCATTACGCGGTGGAGAGCTACGACTTCTGTGAGATCGCTCATCCGATCTTCTCGAGTAAGCCTCCCCTGACTTTCCTCTATTCTGCTCCCAATCATTGCCCAAATGTCTCTCGGGTTTCCCATCTCCACCTCTCAGGCCTTGTCTCTGCCCTTTCTCTCGGGTGGATCGGTCCCTCAGAGGCTGTCTGGAATCTCTAGACCCGCCCCGGGGTCCTTGGTATCCCCTGTGGTATTCTTTCCCTCCTCCCTCACGAGAAAATTCCCGTGGGTTCCTCTGATCTAGACGAATATCTTTGACTGGAGAAACGACTTCATGGTCCCTTGCCTTTCTCGGAGCCTCCAGGCAGTCATCCACTTCATGATCCAAACGCAAGCAAAAGTGGCAGTGTTTTTCAAGCTTTTCATACACCAAACTAGCTTCCACTATATCTCCATTATAGAATTCCACCGAAGACTTCATAATCAGGGGCTTTAAACCATCAACCATTACTCGCATTCTAGCATATGTCGCAGTTATTTCCACCTTGTCATAGTAACCGATATCTTCCCCTATAGTTTTGAATGTTGACTCATCCCACAGGTGAACCGGAATCCCTTGAACCTTTATCCAGAACGGAATCAAAGACGGGAAGGATTTCTCGATCGTTGGTTCCCACCGCTGGAGAATAACCATCCATTTAGCATAATGATACGGTCGGCCTGCAAGGACCAGCTTGAGGTCTTCCTCCGAGGCAAACTGGAACTGAAACAGACGCTCTCCCAAATCAGCACCTACAGGGCGTGAGGAAGTCTTCCAAATATCCGAAAGGAAGGGTATCAACGACCAGACCCGTTGAGCCTTCGGGTTAGTGACTCTCCCGATGACCGTGAGAGCATGCTGTCGTAGCAGATCTGAGTTGTCGAATCTGGGAACCTGAACTCTAGCTTTCCTCGGCGGAGAAGAGGGCAGGGGAGCATGAGCCTTCCCCTTCTCTTCATACGAAAATCGTCGGGCCATACTTGTCACAGAGTGCTCTTAACTTGGCAACAGAGACGAACCTGGAGATATACCACCAATCTCTTTCACACTTCGGGAAGTACACTTCTTCTATACGAAACCCTCACAGGAAGCTCAGATCTAAGTTTCGAAAACCCACCTCGCAAAATTAGTCCAAACTCTCCCGGACCTCCTCCTCCCACTCACAGCTCCAACTTAGCTCTGGAAATATTACCACCCCAACTCTCCAGCGAGAGCTAGAAGAGGTGAGGAAGACAGCGCAGCCGGAAAAGACATCTCAAGCCGCTGCTGTGATTTGCTACAGGAAACCCTAAAAAATCGCCATTTTTTCTCCTAAACCGGACACGTATCCAAGCGCGTGTGAGTTGTACTCTAAACTAGTAAATGCTTTAATGATAATCATCTTTATTATCCAAAAGACATAAGAAAATGCCAAAATTATAACTGTGATAAAATGCCTAATCATCTTCTAACATATTTCTACTACATGAATTCAAAATAAGCAATAGACAGTGGATATTGATGTGTGTGGTGCTTTAGATAATGTAGAAAACAAAGTTTGAATTGTAAACAAATTGTATATACTTGAATGTATTACACACGTTGACTACTTGTTACAAAGACTCGAACTATTTTTACATATGACCAAATATTGTGGTAAAAGACATGATTCTTAATTTGAAAAGACACAGCACTAAAACTAATTATACGAGATTTGATATCTCCCTCAGTCCCTTTATCATATCTCTGACTTCCCTCCAAGTTTTCTTCTAGAATCTTCAAACTTTGATATGTTTCATGTTTTGTTAAAATGTCATTGTGAAATATTATCTACCAAATCAACATAATTTTTCAAAATACAAAATTTTGTCATTTTCAATATTTCGCAGTTCTATGGACTATTGTCCACCATTTAATCATAATTTCTCAAAATCCTAGTGTTTTACAAAATTTCTCATTTTATGGATAATTATCTACTAAATCAATGTAATTTTCCAAAATACAATTTTTTAGTGTTTTGCAGAATCTCTTAGTTTTTATGAAATATTATCCACCAAATCAACATAATTTCTTCAAACACAAAATTATATCATTTTTGTTTTTATGGGCTATTATCTATCAGTTTAAGATAATTTTCCAAAATTTTAGCGTTTTACCAAATTTCTCATTTTTGTGGACAATTATCCATTTAATCAACATAATTTCATAAATTACCAAAAATTCTAACATTTTACAAAATCTCTAAGTTTGTATGGACTATTATAACCAAATCAACATAATTTCTCAAAAAACATATTTTATTTCAAAATCTCTTAGTTTTTATGGGCTATTATCCCCTAAATCAACATAATGTCTAGAAATTTCAGCGTTTTAAAAAATTTCTCATTTTTGTGGACTATTATCCACCAAATTAGCATATTTTTTAGAAATAACATAAATTATATAGGAATTATGTTCATTTGGTGGAAAATAGTCCATCTAAATTGAAATTTTATCTAAAATTGTAGAATTTTTTATTTTAGAAAACTGTGTTCATTTGGTGGATAAGAGTCCTTAAAAATTGAGAGATTTTATAAGACACTAGAATTTTGTATTTACAGAAATTATGTTGATTTGATGTATAATAGTTTGAAAACTGAATTTTTTTAAAACACTAGAATTTTGTATTTACAGAAATTATGTTGATTTGGTGTATAATAGTCTGAAAACTGAAATTTTATAAAACACTAGAATTTTGTATTTCATTTTCTTATTGGTGGATAATAATAGTTCACAAAAAGAAAGAGATTTTGTAAATTGCTAGATTTTTGTATTTTGGAAAACTATGCTCATTTAGTAGATAATATAGTCCATACAAATTGAGAGATTTAATATAACTATATAATTTTATATTTTGGTACTTTCGTTGATAGTTCATAAAAGTTCAGAAATTTTGTAAAATATTGAAATTTTGTATTGTCGGAAATTATGCAAATTTGGTAGATAATAGTTCATGAAAATTGAGAAGTTTTATTAAAACGTTTGAATTTTGTATTTCGAATTTTTTTGTTTATTTATGTGATAATAATCCTAAAAATTGAGAAGTTATAACGTTAGAATTTTGTATTTTGAGAAATTATGTTAAATGGATGGATAATACTTCACACAGAAAAAAGATTTTATAAAACACTAAAATTTTGTATTTTGAGAAATTTATATGGATTTATTAGATAATGGTCTATAAAATTGAAAAATTTCATATAATATTAGAATTTTATATTTTAGGAAATATATTTATCTGGTAGATAAATAGTTTACAAAATAAATTGAAAATTTTCTAGATTTCTACCTTTTTGTTTTCTTTTTAATTTAAACTTTTCAACCGCGTTTTCTTTGTTCTCCCAATCCGGTTATCACTAAACCGGTGAATCTAGTTTGATTGTAAAACTGATGAATTTTCATAAAATTAT
>OVAO01002903.1:0-11966 GCA_900406285.1 Biscutella auriculata | reverse complement strand
AAGCTAGTATTGGGAAAGCACATAAAACATAACCATTAATGCTGACTGCTTCTGAAGGAGGAATGAGGGATGGTTGAGTGTTAGATTCAGGTTGTTCTTATCATCTAACCTACAAGAAGGATTTACTATTTAATGTTGAAGAAATTAATGGTGGAAAGATTCTCATGGGAAATAATACTTTCTGTGAAATAACAACCATTCGAAAGTTGAAAATTATTAATCATGACAAGTCAGAGGTTATCTTAACTCATGTTCGATATCACCAACAACAAAACAAAAACTTATTTCTCTGAGACATTTAGAATCACAAGGGTGTTGGTTTCAGCCAAAGGGTTTCAGACTTAGAGTAACATTACCGTCAAGTGTCATTGTCATGGCTGGAATGAAAACTTCTCCATCATGAAAAGTTGCGAGATCGTACCTGTCTAATATGACATGTATTTACTTTCTCCACATAATGAAGTTCGTAGAAATCAATTTAGTAACGTTTGTCATATTGATATTGAACAGGTGGGTGGCATCAGAGATAATTATGGTCTCGGTGATGGAGGCTTGGACTTTACGAGCGGCTATTCAATAAGAACAATAAATATACATAAAGATATTAAAATCTTAGATATGTATAAATAATTCTAACATCCTTTTTCATATATGATCTATACCTCTAACTCCTTACTACTTTCCGCCCCTCATATATGTTCCTACAACTATACATGTGACTCTCCCGCGCAAACCTCCCTTACTCATTTTGTTTTGTTTTGTTTCTTTCAAGAATTAAAAAAGTGATGTATGACATATATATTGGTCTTGATCTTATTTTTATAAACTCTTCCTTCCTAGATTATATATTTATCTCGTGATTCTTAAATCTTGATCTCTATATGAGGACCACTCAATCTAAATGAAATCTCAAGTAATCAAATCCTTGAATTGATTGATCTATTTATGGTAAACTAAATCGTTGGTTACAAAATAAGTTTGTCATTTTTGTTTGACCTTTGTATAAAATAGTTTGAGTTTATATGTTTTAAAATAACACCCACTTGCTACCCACCCTAGGGGTCCCTATTTCCAGAGTCTTGAAATAGAAAAAAGGATTAGTTGGAAGACTACAAAAGAGAAAAATACATATATCCGGAAACATACAAACAAGATTATTTAAAAACCGAAATACAATATATAAATTTATAAATCCAGACAACATAAATTATAAACATAAATAACCATGTATAATTTAACTAGAATCTTAAATATAACCACCTAGAGGAATTTAATCTTCTTTAATCATATCATCCCCTTCCGTTTCCTCGCAGACTTTTTTTCATAAACCGAGAGTAGAACAACCCAATAAATTTTGCCTTTATTAATATACTATGAACATGTGGGAACAAANTTATAATTTAACTAGAATCTTAAATATAACCACCTAGAGGAATTTAATCTTCTTTAATCATATCATCCCCTTCCGTTTCCTCGCAGACATTTTTTTCATAAACCGAGGGTAGAACAACCCAATAAATTTTGCCTTTATTAATATACTATGAACATGTGGGAACAAACAAAGTTTTAAACTTGACTTTAATTGATATAAAATCTCATCAGAAAAAGAAACCATTACAACACAAGACTTGCAAAACCAGCAAAAAAAAAAAAAAAAAACTAGAGGATAAAAAAGAAAATCCTTCTTGGATGTTTTTGTCAACAGAGTTTATTCAAAACACTACGTAAGAGTTAAGACTCTGCAAGTAACCTTATAAAATACCATTTCATCACATACCCCAGGTTCTACTATTCCCCTGTTTTCGCCATCATATAATACACATTAGTACAAGGACTCAAGCCTCTGCGGCTTCCCCTGCTGCTGCTGCTGCTGCAACACCATTTGTTTTCACACGCTTCTCCTTGTAGTCTTTCACCGCTGCCTTTATGGCATCTTCTGCCAACATACTGCAATGCAGCTTCACTGGTGGCAGAGATAGATGCTTTGCTATTTCTCTGCCAATATAATACATTCAATTTAGGACTTCAGATACTGGGGAAAATCCATGACATAATCACAATGCTTAATTTTGTCTAAGTTAAAGAAGTCAGGGGTGTTTGTGTTGGCATGTGATAGAAACATCAAGTATCATACTAATCACTAACAAATACCATAACCAATAGACAAAGTCCAGCGACCAATTCCCACAAAACAAAAGAATAGGCTGTCAACAAATAAAGAGTCGACCAAATTCCAAATAGACTAAAATTTTGCCTAATATCTGAAACACATGAATATGAACACAAGGCACTGCCAGCTAGATTATAACATAACATGTAAGAGACGAACAAACGGTACTTACGTGTTCTTGATGGTCAGGACTTCCTCCATAGCTTTGCCTTTCACCCATTCAGTGGCTGAAAACATAAATCAATCAACATGATCAGAAAGCACTAAGCAGTATGTTTCAAAGTGAAATCAGAAATGATAGAGAGAGATGATAAGCTGCCAGATATTGGAAAGGGAGAATATTTCACAAGAATTTTTCTAATGATGACGCTATATTGGAAATCCAAAATGTTTCCCAGGAATTTTGCTAACAATGACGCCAAGAGTATTATTAATTCGCGATTCAAACATAAGAAATGTTCATAAAATCCGACTAGCACTCAACCCCAAATATCAATAAACGAATCCGTCAAATTGAAACCTAATTTCTGAATTCAAAAAAAAACTAATCAAAATCCCAAACTGGAATCCGTACCTCATATTCTCAACAGAACATAACACGAAACAGCCAACACAAAAGGGAACAAAAACACGAAAATCTTTACAAGATACTTCCAATCGCCGCTAAAAATTAGAAGGATAAACATACCTACAGACGAGGAGGCTATAGCCGACCCACAACCAAAAGTCTTAAAGCGGGCATCGACGATTTGACCGGTCTTCTCATCGACTTTAATTTGCAGCTTCATGACGTCGCCGCAAGCCGGAGCCCCTACCAAACCTGTACCTATGGTGGGATCATTCTTATCGAAAGACCCGACGTTGCGGGGATTATCGTAGTGGTCGATGACATTCTCATGGTACCATCGGGATATAACAACAGGGAAAGGAGTCGATTGACGTAACGTAACCCCTAGAGCTTTCTTTGCAGTTTGACTTAGCATCATCGTCTTTTTAGGGTTTCGAGTAATTTTGCTCCACGGATTTTGGAAAATGGAAAATGGAAAGATGGGAGGGTTTCGGGTTTCCTTTAAGGGATAAAAAGACTCAGAGTCGGTTCGGCTCGGTTCGTTTCGGTTCAAAGAAATGCGAGGGGACACGTGGACGGTTTAGCTGCTTCTATGATATGTTATATGTCTTTTCCATTTTTAGTTAACTTCGAGACGCTAAATTGAGAAATTTTCAACAACATTAGACCATGTATATTGAAGGTTCTTAATGAAGAGTTGTTTATAATATTATAATAATATAATTGTCAATTTTATTTATTAAGAACCTCTTAAGAAATTATATGCATTTGCACTTCTATTGGTGGATCTTAATTAGGAGTTCTTAAAAAAAAAAAAATTAATTATACATTAATTTTAAACAAAATACAGATGCATGTTCTTCATCATTCATCTTTGAGAGATAGATATATATAGATTCTAAAAATGAAAATCGTCAAAAGGAGTAGCTTCAAGTCACAGTAGACGAACGTGACATCTCCATGGATATTCCAAATACAGGAAAGAACTTCAAAGCCTACTTGGTGATGTAGAGAAACCTGTTTGTTTGCCTCAGGTGTTTATCAGAGGAACTCACGTTGGTGGAATCAAAGAGATTATGAAGCTAAACAAAACTAAACTCAAAATTACTTTGAATAACTCTGTTTCTTTTTCTTCTTCACCTTAGAATAAGTTTTTAAGTTTTCTTGATAAGAACTCAAAATCACATTAAATCCTAATCAATCCTAATCCACAAGATTCAACTACAACTATAACACATTCAAGTTGCAAACAATCAATCCTAAATCACTTTAACAAGGTATTCAATAACATGTCTATGGTCTGAATTCCAAAGCTGTAAAACCATGAGAAAGCATAGCTCAGAGATTTCTCACTTTCCATTATAACGAAGATCATAGATACATAACTTAGCAGATTTTGTTTGGACCTTTGTCGTAATGAACATATCCTCCCTTTTGACTAGACCCGTCTTGAATGCTTCTGTAAGAGCTTCTCCAACTTCGATTTTGTTCCTGTAATCAGCTGCACCAAGTAACACCACCAAAAGATGTTGCATAACAAGATGCAAACAACTCTTAAAGCTCTCAATATCAAGGCAGTGAGACATAAAACAATACACACTTAAATCATTCTGTGATTACAAATACTTTCCACCGCAAGAATCAGATGCAGAGAGGTAAGCTCACGAAGCTTTAACATTAAACAAGGAACTTGAAGTCAAATCTTAGGCATATTCAAATCTATATACGAAATCGAAACAACAAAACCCAAATATCACACAAAAACAAAAAAATCCACAAAATCCACAAAATCCACAAAACCCAGCTTCTACAAAATCCACAGAACATGCTTACAAACGATCACACAAAATATCAATCAAGGAACGACACCTTCAACTCGTCAACGATCGATCGATGTAAAAGGAGAAGAAGAAACGAAACATGAGGAGAGAAAAATAGCTTACCAGAGAAAAATCACCGCTGAATCGCCCTTGAGACCGTTCTGCGATTTGTTGTTTCGTTTTTCTTCCTTCTTCCTTCTGTGAGAGAGAAACGAAACACATAACTTTTTTGGCTTTTTTTTTTCTTCTCCAATTAGAATATGACATATATGCGGTTCTGAATGATATCTGAAATCTCTGGTTTTAGAATCGGATCTGACTATTTAACTGAATTCTTATTTTTTTTTTGGGCTTTAATACTAAGAAACTCATTATAAGAACCCATTAATATTCCTTGATGTAGATGCTCTTATATGTCTCTCTTGACCGATTGAACTCTTGTAAATGCCTAACTAAGTTGACAAAAAAATGTCTTAACTGATATATATCCTATAGGACACGACCTTCGTAATTCATACTTTTTCAATGTTACTAATTTAATTCGTAACATGTTATATTCCTTACACAATCTTGACAAGTTTAAGTTTGAATATTATTGTATTGATTTGTGTTGTTGTTTATATGATTTAATGGTCTCTATTTATAATGAACCAAAATCAAAAGAATATAAACTTATTCTTAAACATAACGATATTGGCGTAACTTCAGGAAAAGTTATCTTCTGTAATACCCTTCTTCAAATTGGAGTGTACAAATTCTAAATTTCAACTTGGATTGAAACGTGTCAAACTCTCGCTTTCCTAATGTCTTTGTAAGGATATCCGCCAATTGATCCTTAGTCAAAACATGACATGGTGCAATTGTGCCATCAATAATATTGTCCCTCACGAAGTGACAATCCACTTCGATATATTTTGTTCTCTCATGGAAAACGGGATTCACACTAATGTGCAGCGCTGCTTGGTTATCACAGTGAATTGGCATTGGTTCATCATGATTCATACAAATTTCTTGAAGCAGTGACTTTATCCATTTGAGTTCCTTTGTGAGAGCTCCCATGGCACGATATTCTGCTTCTGCAGACGAACAGGACACCGTCTTCTGCTTCTTTGTTTTCTAGGAAATAGGAGAGCTACCAAGTTGGACGAACCAGCCGCTCAATGACTTCCTCGATAAGAGACAGCTCGCCCAGTCGGAGTCGCACCAGCCGGTTATGAGCAGCGGAGAATCGGCTTAGAGCAATATTCCTTTGCCTATGGTGCCCTTTATGTATCGTACAACCTTTAACACAGCATACCAAAGATCATCCTTTGGGTGTTGCATGAATTGTGATAATATATGTATAGCATATGACAAATCAGGTCTCGTTGATGACAAGTAGACGAGACGCCCTACAAGTCGTCTATAACTCTCTAGATTCTGCATCAAATTACTCTCCGAGAGAGCTAACTTGTGATTCTGATCAATTAGAGAACCATCGGTCTTACAACCAAGCTTATCAACCTCAGTAAATATATCCAAGGTGTATTTCGTTGACAAAGATATATCCCGGATACATTTCGTGTGATCTCTAGTCCGAGAAAATATTTTGCAACGCCCATATCCTTCATATGAAAGCATTTTGATAACTAATCTTTGAATCTCTGAAGAAGAATTACCAGATATAATTAAGTCATCAACATAGACTAGTAGATGAATGGTTGTCTCGGCATTGTGTAAAACAAACAGAGAGTAATCAGACTTGATTTGTTTGAAACCATAAGTGATTAACGCAACAACTAGTTTTGAAAACCAACACCGAGGAGACTGTTTTAATCCATAGATCGATTTCTTCAATCGACAAACTTGTTTATATCCCGGACTTGAAAACCCAGGTGGCGGTCGCATATAGATTTCTTCCTCCAAATCGCCATGTAAAAACGCATTTTGCACGTCCATTTGATGAAGTTCGTAGTTCATTTTCGCTGCAATATCAAGAATCAAAATCAAACGGATCGTCGTCATCTTTACCACCGGAGAAAAAGTCTTGTTATAATATATTCCTTCCTNAAACGTTCCAAGGGGCCCCCAAAAAGGAACTTTTTTTTTTTTTCCCCCCACCTCCTGCCAAGGACCTTTCGCCCGGGGGGGGGGGGGAAGATCGACGAGTTCCCATGTATCTAAATCTTCGAGCGAGCGAACTTCTGATTGCATTGATTTACACCAATGATCATATTTTATGGCTTCTTTAAACGATGTCGGTTCCATTTTAGATGTAAAAGCTTCAAGATAGCAACAATGTTCCGTAGAAAATTTGTCACAACTAACAAAATTGACAAGAAGATGAGCATTACCTGAACTAGGAGATGATGGATTGGATGTCTCGGTTGGAGAGGTAATCGGTTGCGAGCGTGAGATTGTGTCGATCGTGTAATCTTTGTAACGAGAAGATACTGTTGTAGTTCTTGAACTACGGCGCAAAGTAGGAACTTGATATGTCGGAGAAGGCGCTGCAACACTTGTTGTAGAATCATGGTCTACTTGTTGCGAAATAGGGGCAAAGGCAACCACAGACGGTTGAGCTGCAGACGATGTCGTTACAAGGTCTGTTAAAATATTTTCCTTTTCTATATCAGTGGTATTAAAACTCGGTTGAGTAGGGATACCCTTAACTCGGTCTGTTAAAATATTGTCCTATTGAAAGATGATGTCTCTTGAAACACAGAAGATACCCTTATCCAAATCATACAGTTCATATCCTTGTTTGCCGTATGGATATCCGGTGAAGACACAACGAATGCTTCGGGATTGAAACTTATCTCCTCCATGATTGATATTATGCGCATGAGCTAAACAACCGATAACACGAATGTGATTATACAAAGGTTGTTTTCCATATAAGACTTCAAATGGCGTTTTACCATCAAGAATCTGAGAAGGTGTTCGATTGATTAAGTAAGCAGGTGACAAAACGCATTCGCCCCAAAACTCAATAGGAAAACTGCCTTGAAATAACAAAGCTCGTGCGACATCGAGAATATGACGGTGTTTTCTTTCGACACGACCATTTCATTGTGGTGTATAAACACAATAAGTTTGATGAACAATCCCATTTGCTTGAAAATATTTCGTCAAAAACATAAATTCAGTGCCATTGTCACTCCGAACAACCTTGATCTTTTCCCCGAATTGTCTTTCTATCATTGTCATAAAATTCTGCAAATTAGAAGAAACCGAAGACTTGTTTGGGAGAAGATAAATCCATAAAGCTCTTGAGCAATCATCGACAATGGTTAAAAAATAACGAGAACCGCATAATGTTGATGATCGTAATGGTCCCCAAACATCAAAATGTATCAAATCGAACAGATCTTTTGCATTATTTAAAGAATCCGTAAATCTTTGTCTTGTATTTTTTGCTCGAAAGCAGACATCACAATCTTTATTCAAAAGCTCAGAACTAGTAAAAGAAACATCTAGAAGCTTGTCTAGAACACGAGAATACGGATGATCGAGACGCATATGCCATAAACCATAATTCTTGAGCACACTTGTCTGGTTACACGACACAATCTCATCCTCAAGCAACCGATATAGACCCTCTCCTTCACGATTACCCGCTCCAATCAGCATCCTGGAAGTTTGGTCCTGTAAAATCAACAATCAATCTGTTACTTGTGTTATAAGATTGTTCTGAGTAATATGTTGACCAAGGGAGATAAGATTGGCGTTAAATCATGGCACAAGGTACACGTTTTGTAAAGATAACGTGTAGATAATTGTATTGTCCCTTGTTGTGTTGAGAGAAAATTTGTTCCAGCGGGTAAACGAACGGAAACTGGTCGTATCGTGGTGAGAGATTGAAATAAATCTGTACGACCGGTCATATGGTGAGTAGCATCAATGTCTAATATCCATAATTGATCTTTGTCCTTACCACTTAAACGATTATTTGAGCTTGTTGATCCGGTTGCAGAGCCTAGAAGTCGCTGAATAGTCCTCTATTTTTCATCCGTAAATCCATTGAGGCCTTGTAGATCGGCATCTGTGAGTGTAGGAGTGGAGACTGCAGCGCTACTGGACACAATTTGAGTGGTGTTGGCTTGTGTTTAAACACCTCAATCTCTGCCACGGCCGAGACTCTGATTTTGCTTTGTTTTTTACCTATCTTCCCACCAATCTGGGTATCCAATTACCTTGAAGCAGCGTGTGACTTCGTGTCCTGAACGACCACAACCCGTACAAAATCCTGAAGGATCCTTGTTAAAACGTGTTGCTGGTTTAGGAGGTTGAGCAGATGGTTTGTTGACTGTTAGCGATTGCATAGGATGATGAATTTGCGAAGCGAAGCTCATCAACTTAGTCTCTATCTTCCCTGAGTTAATGGTTTTGTTTTGCAGGATAGTTTGATACATCGTGTCTAAATCTAGAAGTGGGATATCACACATATTTATGAACGAACAGAACCATGAATCGCATCATCTAATCTGGCGAGAAAATCATGTACTTTTAAAACGTCTTGCTCTTTGTCCTGAGCAGAATTTATATCACACATACATCCACCAGATTCACATCTTTTAGTGGGTGTGCACTCAGTTATTCCATCCCAGAGCTTAGCTAATTGCCCAAAATAAGAGTCGACAGAAGAACCATTCTGTTTACACGTTGACAACGCAATTCTTAACTGTTGCAATCTTGCACCACTTTTCACCGAGAACCTTTTCTGTATCAATTCCCACAAATCCTTGGCAACTTCACATGTCGAGATCGTTGTCCAAAGGTGAGGATCAATTGTTAGCTTAATCCAGCCAATAATCAAATGATTGTTTGCTATCCAATCTTCAAGATGAGGAGAGTCAGGAGCAGGTTTAGGTATGGTTCCATCGAGAAAACCAAATTTCTTCTGTGAGTTAAGGGCTATTCGAAAGTGTAATGCCTAGTCTTCATAATTTGAACCTTTGAGTAATGGTTGGGAGATTACCGCGCCTAGATTGTCTTCGGACGTTAGATCATAGAGGGATATTGTTTCTTGGGTTGTTGCTTGAGGATCAGCCATTGACAAAAGAAGAAGAAAAGATAATCGAGAGGTTACGAAGAAGAAGCAGGGGTATTAAGAAGAAGAGGTTGAGTGATTGAAGGGAAAAAAATTAGGGTTTAAAGGATCGATGGCTCTAATACCATGACAAGTTTAAAATTGAATATTATTGTATTGATTTGTGTTGTTGTTTACATGACCTAATGATCTCTATTTTTAATGAACTAAAATAAAAAAATGTAAACCTATTTTTAAACATAACGATATTCGCGTGACTTCAGAAAAAAAAACTCCATAATAAATCTATGGTGATAATTAAGAATAATAAAAATAAACGCAACGAACAAGTACACGATTGTATTTGTGAAAGAGACATGTTTTATAGAGCGGTTAAAACATTTCTATAATATTTCTTAAGAATAAAGAAGTACGATTATAAATATAAACTTAATAATATATTGAAAAATAACAATTCAAAGAGCAAAAGAAATTTTCTATTAAAGATAAAAATTATGTTTATTCGGTGGATAATAATCCACGAAATCGAGTAATTTTGTAAAAAACTACAATTTATATTTTGGAAAATCATGCTAATTTGAAGATAATATCCCGTAAAAATTGTGAAATTTTGTTAAATGATAAAATGTTGTATTTTTGGAAATTATGTTGATTTAATGGATAATAGTCCACAAAAAAAAAGATTATGTAAAATACTAGAATTTGTTATTATGAGAATTGTGCTTATTTGGTGGATAATAGGCCGAAAATTTGGAGAGCTTTTGTAAAATGATAGAATTTTGTATTTTTAGAAATTATGTAGTCAACAAAAGAGATAATTTGTAAAATGATAGAATTTGCTATTTTCGAAAATTATAATAATTTGGTGGATAATAGTCCACAAAGACAAAAAGATTTTGTAAAGCATAAGAATTTTGTATTTTGTGGAACTGTGTTCATTTGGTGGACACCATAAAAACTTAGAGATTTTATAAAATATTAGAATTTTAATTTTGAGTTTTTTTGCTAGTTTGAGAGATAATATTTCAAAAATACTAATTAGATTTTGTAAAATGTGAGAATTTTATATTTTGGGAAACTATGTTGATTTAGTCAATAATAGTCCAAAATCATATATTTGGTAAAACGGTTGAACTTTTTTATTTTAAGAAATTATGCTTATTTCGGGATAGTAGTCCATAAAACTAACTATTTTTAAAAACGCTAGTTATCTGTAGTTTTAAGAAATTTTGTTGATTTAAAGGTCAACAGTACACAAAATTTGAGAGATTTTGTAAAACACTAGAATTTGTATTTTAGGTAATTATACTGGTTGGGTGGATAATAATTCACAAAAACGAAAAATTTCACAAAACGTAGAATTTGTATTTTGGTTAATCTTGATAATCTAGTGAATAATAGTACATAGAAATTGTGAGATTTTGTAAAATGATAAATTTTTTTATTTTGACAAAATTATATTGATTTTATGGATGATAGATAGCTCACAAAAATGAAGATTTTTATAATATCATAACTTTTTATTATAAGAAATCATGTTAATTTGATGGATAATAATCTGATAATAATTTCAACATAAGTTTTGGTCTTCTCACATTTATAAGTTTTATGTGTTCATATTTTATATTTTAAAAAATAAAAAGACTAAACATATCATATTATATATTCATCTCTTGCACTGTTATTAACTTAGGTTTTTTAAGGTAGATTATTGGAGTGGTTATGTCTGGTTCGGTTTACTTTCGTTAGTTGGTTAAGTTCATTAGCTTTGTTGTCGTATCTTGTATGATACGTTGCTTTGAATAAGGGACTCTGTTATGATCCTAGAATCTAGTCATTTTAGTTAGCTTCATCTTCTATTTATGTAAGCGTCTGTTTTAGAATTGAATAACACAAAAAACTATTTTCCTTCACATACATCTCTGTTCATAGACTATGGGGTAATAAATTAAGTTATTTTTCATATTTCTAATAGTACAAATCCACACAAAAAATATGGATAGACACTGAATATATGCTTGTGTGATTATTGGACCTGGAATCTTTACGTTTCATTCATCTTTATAAATAAGCGACATGCATTTCGCATGACTGATGTAAAAGGGGCTAAAAACAACCCGTAGTGTACCACTTTCTCAGTCTGTCACTGATCATTGTCTATAGCCAACAACATTGAACGGTCCAGATGAGCTTGAATGCGATAAATATCTTGAAAGCGTTTCGTAGTCGCCGTCGCCGACTGCGTTCTCTGGCGTTTTGAGAAACGCGATTGAGTGGAATGTACAAAATATACGCTTAGTGGGCCTTTTAAACAAAAACAATTCTCGTATTTTTTGTTTTGTTTTGCATTTACAGCATCATCAATACCCAAAAGAA
>OVAO01002902.1:0-11969 GCA_900406285.1 Biscutella auriculata | reverse complement strand
CACAAAAGACTTTCCAAATCTCAAAAGAAAATTTAATTGCAGACATAGAGAGAGAGAGAGAGAGAAAGAGCTGTTGAGTGTGGAATAGAGAAGACAATGAAATGACTTTCAGTAATTATTTTGCAGCCATTGATGCTTTGCTTGGTATGTTCTTCCAATGATTTCTCTGGGGTTTACATTTTCTTATTTGAAATCGTTTTTCTTAATCCATTTTCGTTTTCTGTTTTCTGACACTTCACTTGCAAAGATACTTGGATTTGTCTTCGTCCTTGCTTGTTCCCATTTTCTATTTGTACATTTGGGTCTAATCTACTCGCCAAGTCATTTCGTTTCTTGCTTCTGATTTTTGTTTGAAGAAACCCACATTTTTTTTAGTTTGTGTACGTCCGTTTTTGCAAAGTCAAAGTTTTCTTGCTCAAAGCCTGAAGTAGAGTTTTCGTTTACGGTGGCTTCTTTGCTAATTTGGTCCGAAATNCGCCAAGTCATTTCGTTTCTTGCTTCTGATTTTTGTTTGAAGAAACCCACATTTTTTTAGTTTGTGTACGTCCGTTTTTGCAAAGTCAAAGTTTTCTTGCTCAAAGCCTGAAGTAGAGTTTTCGTTTACGGTGGCTTCTTTGCTTCCGAAACGCTTTGGCGAGATTCCTTCGGTGACACATTTTTTGTTAAATCTGAAGTTTTCAGTCAATGACAAGCATTTCGATGTAACTGTGCTTTGTCCTAGTTTGTTTTGATTCAATTTTTTTTTTTTTAATTTNCGCTTTGGCGAGATTCCTTCGGTGACACATTTTTTGTTAAATCTGAAGTTTTCAGTCAATGACAAGCATTTCGATGTAACTGTGCTTTGTCCTAGTTTGTTTTGATTCAATTTTTTTTTTTTTTAATTCNCTTGATTTCTCAGGGTTCAATTGGAGTAATTATGGTTGCCTTTTTATGACTACATTGTTTTTTTTTTTTTGTCATATTTTATGACTACATTGTTATTCAGTCATCTCTTGATATATCATTGGTCTCGATACTCTCTGTAGAAATATTTTTTTGTCTGTAGAAAGANATTTCTCAGGGTTCAATTGGAGTAATTATGGTTGCCTTTTTATGACTACATTGTTTTTATTTTTTTGTCATATTTTATGACTACATTGTTATTCAGTCATCTCTTGATATATCATTGGTCTCGATACTCTCTGTAGAAAGATTTTTTGTCTGTAGAAAGATNTGTAGAAAGATTTTTTATGTCTGTTCTGTTGGAAAAATCTTTGTTTTGTTACTCTGAAGAATGCTATTCTTCTTCTTATCTCCAGGAGGATCCAGTATTTTTCGTCCATAAGACCATTAAAAGTTAGAGATGTAGCGTTTAACACAAATCCTTATGTTTGTTTGCTTCTGTCTATTGGTCTGATGATTCATATAAATTTAGTCGAAAAAAACACTGCTTTCTGTCTGAACAAATTTGACTGTAGTTTTGCTTATAGTATGGCATTGTTTCAGTTTTGTAGGAGAAAGCCTGATGCAGAGAGATCAAAGAACTATTCAATTTGATATATAATTAGAAGAAATTGATTCTGGCCTGGAACCCTTACCTCGGACTTGACCACCCTTGGGTGAAGTCTAGACCACTCTTTGTGCTTCTTGCAGCCGGTGTGATGGCTACTGTGTTGCACTCAGAGTCCAGGCGCTTATACTCCTGGTGGTGGGATAGTCACATTCCCAAAAATTCCAAATGGATTCAACAAAATCTTGCAGGTACCTCTCTCTGTTTAAAGTAATAGAGATTTGATCCTATGTAGTGTTTACTGTTAGTTAACAGGAACAATAATTTGAATTTCATGATGCAGATATGGATAACAAAGTGAAGGCGATGATCAAACTCATCGAAGAAGATGCAGATTCTTTTGCAAGAAGGGCAGAGATGTACTACAAGAAACGTCCAGAGCTTATGAAACTGGTGGAAGAATTCTACAGAGCTTATCGTGCACTAGCAGAGAGGTACGATCATGCGACTGTGGAACTCCGCCACGCACATAAAACCATGGCGGAGGCCTTCCCCAACCAGGTGCCTTTTGATATGATCGAGGATTCTGCTTCGTCTTCTTTTTCTGAGCCACGTACGCCTGAGAAAATGCCACCTGGAATCCAGCCATTTTATGACTCTGAAGACCTGCAAAAGGACAGTGCCACGAGTAGAAGAGGGTTAAGTCAGCTGACTGATTACTTTGGAAGTTCTGAAGCAGAAGTTGAAAGCTTAAAAATAACATTAGTTGAGCTTGGGGCTGAGAAAGAGGCCTTAAATCTTCAGTATCAGTTAAGCTTGAACAAATTATCCAAACTGGAAAAAGACCTTGAAGATGTCCAGAAGGATGCTAATGGGCATGATGAACGTGCTAGCAGAGCTGAGATTGAGATCAAAATACTTGCAGAAGCCCTATCAAAGCTTGAAGCCGAGAGGGATGCTGCACTTTTTGAGTATAATAAATCCATGCAAAAAATATCTCATCTGGAGGAATCATTTGCTCGTTCACAAGAAGATATAAGGGGGCTCACAAACCGAGTAACTATAGCAGAGACACATGCGCAGAGTCTCAAGCAGGAGCATAGTAGGTTGCATTCTGAGAAGGAGGCTGGCTTAGCCCAATACAATCGATGCCTTGAGATGATATCTACTCTAGAGAAGAAGGTTAGAGAGGCCGAGGAGAATGCCCAAATGTTAAGTAATCAGTCTGCAAAAGTAGAAGATGAAATTAAAGCATTGAGACCTGAACTTTTGAAGACCAAGGAAGTGAAAGAAAGTTTGAGTCTTCGGTACCAACAGTGTTTGGAAACTATATGTAAGCTAGAGAGGGAAGTTTGTCATGCTCAAGACAATGCCAAAAGACTGAGTAGTGAAGTCCTGGCCGGGGCAGCAAAATTGAAGACTGTTGAGGAACAGTGTACTCTTTTGGAGAGCTCAAATGAAACCTTAAAGGTAGAAGCAAACGGTCTAACACACAAATTAGCGGCTACGGATGAAGAACTTTTCAAGAAGCAAAACGAGCTTGAAAAGTTTCAAACTTTAATACAAGATGAACACTCTCGATATTTAGAAATCGAAGACAGCCTAAAAAGTCTGAAGGTTTTGCATTTTCAGTCCCAAGAGGAACAAAAGGTTCTCTCATCGGAACTTCAAACCAAGGTTGAGATGCTGAGGGACTTAGAGAGTCGTAATTATAAGTTGGAAGGCGATATCAGCTCAGTTAGAGAAGAAAATCAAAACTTAAGCGAACTCAATGATTCTTCTATGACCTCCTTGCAGACTCAAGAATGTGAGATCTCTAGCTTGAAGGAGATAAAAGAAAAACTCGAGGAGAAAGTTGCCAGACAAATTAACCAAAGCAGTGTCCTTCAAGAAGAGATCCGTCGTCTAAAGGAAGAAATTAACAACTTGAATAGGAGGTATCAAACAATAATAGAGCACGTGAAACTTGCAGGATTGGAACCTGAATCCCTTGCCTGCTCTGTGAGGAAACTACAAAAAGAGAATTCAAAGCTGACTGAGTTGTGCAAGCACCAGAGTGATGATAAAGATGTTCATACTGAGAAGCAGCGTGAATTGGATAACGTTCTAATGAAGAATGTAGGTCTAGAGAAGTTGCTTCTGGAATCAAACACCAAACTAGATGGTTCTAGGGAGAAGACAAAGGATCTGCAAGAACGATGCGAGTCTTTACGAGGAGAGAAATCTGAGTTTATTGCTGAGAGAGCTAACTTGCTTTCTCAATTGCTAAAAATGACTGAGAATATGCAGAAGCTTTTGGAAAAGAACTCGTTATTGGAGAAATCCCTTTCTGGTGCAAAGATTGAGCTTCAAGGTGTAAAGGAGAAATCAAAATGCTTTGAAGAATTCTTCCAGTTGCTAAAAAAAAATAAGGCCGAGCTTATAAAGGAAAGAGAGTCTCTTATCTTACAATTAAATAGAGTTAAAGAGAATTTAGGAGCTTTGGAGAAGAAGTACACTGAATTGGAAGGAAGATATGCTGATCTACAGAGGGATAAACAGTTCAAAAATCTTCAAGTGGAAGAGTTAAGAGTCTCACTCGCCACCGAGAAGCAAGAGCGTGCCACTTACGAAAGAACAACTGACACCAGACTGGCAGATCTTCAGAGTAATGTAAGCTTTCTTCGAGAAGAGTGTCGTTCCAGGAAAGAAGAGTTTGAGGAAGAGCTTGAAAAAGCTGTAAATGCTCAAGTTGAAATCTTCATCTTGCAAAAGTTTATAGAAGACTTGGAGCAGAAGAACTTTTCTCTCCTGATTGAGAGCCAGAAATATGCGGAGGCATCAACGTTTTCAGAAAAACTCATCTCTGAGCTGGAAAACGAGAATCTTGACCAACAGATGGAAGTCGAATTCTTGCTGCATGAGATTGATAACTGCAGGGGTGCAATCTTTCAAGTATTTAAGACACTTCAACTCGAAGCAGATTTTAAGACAGCTGACCAGAAGATTCCAAATGAGCGAATTCCCGTTTCACTTATCTTGGGTGAAATTAATGAACTAAAACGTTCACTTTCCAGCGCTGAATATGAGACGCAGCGACTGGTTATTGAGAACTCTGTTCTCTTATCTCTACTTGGACAATTAAAATCAGATGGCATGAAGGTCGAATCAGAGAAACAGAATGCCGAGAAAGATCTAGAGACTATAGTACATCGCTATGGGATGCTGAAAAAAGACAGGCTCGAGCTACTAGAACTGAACAGGAAGTTGAAATCAGAACTGATTGACAGAGAGCAGCGGGAGCTAGGACTAAGGGTTGAACTAAAAACTGAGCAGTTAAAGTATGAGAGCTTGCATGAGTCATACATGGCTTTGCATCAAGATTACTCAAATGCTCTCGACAAAAACAAAACTTTGCATCAGAAATTCGAAGAGCTTAAAGGTGAAATGTGTATCCTTGAGGAAGAGAACAGTGCAATTCTTCAGGAAGCTATTGCACTGAGAAACATGTCTGTGGTTTACCAGTCCTTTGGGTCTGAAAAGGGTATGGAGGCTGAAGCTTTTGCGGAAAATCTGACTGGCTTACACGATATTAATAGGGTCCTGACGCAGAAGGTTGAGACACTGGAGGAGAAGTTAAAAGAGAAAGAGGTGGACAGTCAGGAGCTTAACAGCAAGCTGGAAAAGTTACAGGAAAGCCTCGAAGAAGCCAATGAGGTAAAAGATCTCTTAGAGCATCAAAATTCAGATAAAGAGGAAATCTTAAGAAAGAAGGAGATGGAACTCCTAGAAGCTGAGGAGATGCTCAAGGCTACGCACAATGCAAATGCGGAACTGTGTGAAGCAGTTGAAGAGCTGAGGAAAGACTGTAAAGAATCAAGACAACTGAGGAGAAATCTAGAGAGGCGGATATCTGAATTGTCGGAACTTAGTGTGAGACAGAATGAAGAGATTAAAAAGCTTAGTAATCTGAAGGAGAATTTGGAGTCAGAGGTAGAGTTGTTACACAAGGAAATCCAAGAACAGCAAGTTCGAGAGGAGTTCTTGAGTTCAGAGCTGCAAGAGAAAAGCAATGAATTTGGACTTTGGGATGCTGAAGCAACATCTTTCTACTTTGATCTACAGATCTCAGCTGTCCGTGAAGTCTTGCTTGAGAACAAAGTTAAGGAACTCACCGGAGTTTGTGAAAATCTCAAAGAGGAAGCTGTTACAAAGACCAAAAAGATAAAACGGATAAAAGAAGTTGTTGGATTCTTGGAATGTGAAGTGACTGAGCTGAAGACTCAATTGTCTGCTTATGATCCCGTGGTAGTATCTCTAGCTGAAGATGTAAAAGCCCTTGAGCAAAATGCCCTGTTGATGATGAAACTCCCTGCGCCAGCTGATCATTACAGAGAGGTAATTTATTCAACGTTCTTTCTGTTTAATGTCTCTCCCAGTCTAGTTGACCTTTTTTCCTCACCCCGTTAGTAGCTTCCATTTGGTCAAACCTGTGCCTTTTCGTACATGCTTCTATAAACCTTATGAGTTAAATTCTTCCAATCTTCACAGGGCATCCAGAATGATGAACACCTAGACGCAGCAGTCTCTCAAGAACTTGAAGGAGATTGCAATACGAACCTAGACAATGGAATTGTGCTTTTGCAGGACATGAAAACAAGAATTAAGAACATTGAACAAGCAGTTGTTGAAGAAAAGAAGAGGCGTGGAAAGCAGAGAAGACGAAGCTCTTCGCACAGAAGCAAAGACCGCAGGCTGTTTGAAGAGATTGAGCTCGAGGAAAAATTCTCTAGTGAAATCAGACAGCCTAGATCACCTGCGATGACTGAGGTGAGAAATGGTTCACTGATGAAAGACATTCCCCTTGATCATGTTGCAGTCTCTCCTTTCTATGGAAGAAGCAGGAGAACTAGTCGTGGATCTAATGACCAGATGCTTGAGTTATGGGAAGAATCTGCTGAACCAGAATCCAGCATAAAGTCTCTGATCAACAATAAAAACTCAAAGAAGCCTATTATCGCACGTCTTCATCGCAGAAGCAGGAATCCTTCTATTGAATCACAGTGCGAGAAAGTTGTTGGAGTTGTTGACAACCTAGAGTTGTCTAGAAGCATTGAGGACAAGTCAAAGATTTTGGAGAGACTTTTGTCCGATTCTCGAAGATTGGCAAGCCTAAGAATCGGCATGAGAAATCTCAAAAACAAGCTGGAGATGAATGAGAAACAAGGCAAGAACACTAACCCCGATTTTGGTAGAGTGAGGAAACAGCTGAAAGAGATAGAGGATAGCATCTTTCAGCTTGCAAACACAAACGAGATTCTTTCGAAGGAAATTGAGGAGACCGGAGATGCCAGAGATATCTACACAAAGGTAGTTATGGAGAAGTCAAAAAATGGGTCTGAGAAGATAGAGCAGATGCAACAAGAAATGCAGAACATTGAGCGAACAGTGCAAAAGCTTGAAGACGGAGCAGCCAAAAGTAAAGGAAGGAAAAATTTCTCTGAGAGTAGGACAGTGATATTGTTGAGAGACATTATCCACAAGGGTAATAAAAGGACAGCGAGAAAGAAGAAAAACCGTTTCTGCGGCTGTATGAGATCTTCTGCTAAAGAAGACTAGAAGAGTAGGGTGGATAACAACGTTACAGCATGTAGTTTACTATCTATTTTCACTTTAAGAATCGAACTGACTCTAGAAGTATTTTATGGCATGGTTTCTGAAATATTAGAGTAGATTAGTAACCGTGTAGCTTTTGCTAAACTGTATTTATCTGGTTTGACTCCTATATATTCGAACATAGCTTTTCTCGGTGTACATGTTCAAAGCTCTTTAAAAACTAGAATGGGATATTACATTATCTGCTAGAATAAAACTATATTACAAGAACAAGGTACTAATGTTATGAAACAGCGATAGTAGAATTGACATGATCTGGAAGCTTACAAAGATACAAAGAATTGCTTTTTAACTTAACCGTATGGTTTTTATTTTACTGATTTGGGTTGAGAGAAGGAAAAGCTGGAATAGACCTTAATATCAGCTTCCGGCCATTACTTCTCCTCCCTAAGACTGAGCCCGATTCTGCGGAGTTAAGATGAGGAGGAGACACTCTCTTGCTGTTGGGAGAGATGGCCTTGATAGTAGCTATAGGAGAATCGATGAGAATCTCAGACATAATCTCTGTTTTGTCTTCTGTCACCGTTTCAAGAGGCCTCTTCACATTCCGTGACTGCGTCAAGTCTTTGTCTGGTTTTCTGAAAGAGGAAGAACCCGTGCCAAGAAAAAACTGTGTCGAGGGCAGCCTATTCTTAGACAAAAATGGCTGGTGAACCACCAAATGTCTGCAAAAAAGAAAAGGTAACAGAAAATCAGGAGCCGTCTTGATTTTATATTGTTTGAAACATTGATAGATTGTACCTGTACGGTGGCAGTGGTGTCGAAGGTTGATCAGAACTTGGGTTCTGCTCAACTTCTTTCGATACCTCGGAATTCTGTGGGACTTTTGCTGTTATTTTCTCGTAAGTCTCTTGACCCTCCTCCTCTTGTTTGCTCTCCATGATAGCAAGCAAAGACCCTGCGATTGTGATAATGTCAAATTAAGAGGCTTTGGGATGATGATTAGTTACGGAAATGGAGTTAACGAAGCTAACCTTCTTTTCTACCAAATGCATTCTTACATCCTTCACATCTACAGTTTATGGAACAACCGACTCCACCCTATAAGACCATCAGGAACAAAGTATCACCATGGAAGATAACCTAAACAGATGAATATGGAGTGTAGAATAGATAATGACAGAAAAACCTGGTAGCATTCACAGTATTTCTTCAGACAGTTTGACTTTTTGCAGTTGCAGCCTCGTTTGTGTCGCGCTGAAGCTGGAGTTTTGCTTGCATCATCCTGAGCAAGATTACAGTTTCATCCCTTGGATAAATGGAGGACACAGAGAGAGAGAAAGGTATAAGAAGATGGAATAGAGAGCTCTTACACCAGCTTCCATGATGGAATCTGAGCTTCTGATGACTTTAGGAGCAAATGCAAGCGGATTTCGGGATTCAATCTGTTTTCGGGTAGCCAAGACAGTGTCTTCATGAATAGGTTTATTGAAGCAATCTACACATGAACATGGCTCTATGCAATAAACTCCAGCAGCAAAGCATTCACAGTAACTGCAGAGAGAGCCATCAAGAGAGACTCAAACACTGGTCAAGTATTTCAAGCCAGTTCAGTTTAAACTTTTGAACGGGCACATATTAAAGAGGAGTTGGGGGTATGCAGCTTACAGCTTCAGACACTTTGACTTTTTGCAGTTGCATCGCTTACATGACTCGCCCTCTCCAGCTTGTTCAGACACACGCCTGCGCAATTATGCCAACAAATAGTAATAAACAAACAAGTATGTATACAACTCCGTTATGTAACTTTTCTCATTGAAAACTTGCATCTTTTTCCTAAGGCCTCCCGGGTTCAACTCTTTGAACACCAATGCTCTGGGAATTTCTTCTACAGCTTGGTCTTCTACAGGTTCACTTTCTGCTTGGTCTAAGGTTTCTTGTACAGTTTCTTGGGAGTGAATCGGAGTGGTCGAGCCTGAGAAACTCTTTTGAATCTCTCCGGATATTGAGTAGTCATGTTTAACATTGATATTACTGTCTATTGATGAAATGGCAACGGCGTTTAGATGGAGGCCAATACCAGGTACAACACATCTCGAGGAAGATTCACAAACCGCCTTATTGTGACACAGAGATTGCTGATCGACATCTATATCCTTTTTCCGCTTCCCTGGCATCTCAAAGTCTAGACAGCGTCTTCGCATGCCACCACGATGCAAGTTAAAGACAGACTACCACAAACAAACACAACACAAAGTAACCATTTGAGAGACACTAATAGTCACACTCGTGAAGGCAAAAACAGGTTAACTTTGAAATTCATTCCTGAAATTTTTACCTCATCGGGAAGGGAAGCCAAAGGCTCATGTCCATTACTGGATCCATTGACTGGATAATTGGTAATATCAGGCTGTTTAGTAGATCTGACACCAGCGCAGAAACGTCTTTCTGAGCTTGATATTTTATCCACCAGGCATCTAAAAGCCTCTGAATCATTTGGAGATCGAAATACTAACAGCTCAGTTGCATCTGCGATCAAACGTCCACAATCAGGGGTTTCATTCTCTTTCCGAACATCAAGCATTTTCTGGAGACTCATTTTGATATCCTCAGAAGAAGAACCATTGTCTACTGGAGGATGATCCGCTGAAGCTATCAGTCCTTCGATGACAATACCATCAGTGCAAGGTGAATCACCATTCCAGTCCGACTTCAGGATTTGTGGCATCTCAGAAGATGTTCCAGCGGAAGTTTTTTCTTCTTCTTCCAAGGAAGCATCATTGTTTAGATCTGCAATAGCGGATGCTATAACTCCTTCTTTAGAAGCAGTTCCATCTAAAGAGTCTAAGGGCTTTAAAGGACCAACAGAGTTCTGGCTGCAAACAAAAGAAACACCAATTACGTCAATTAAAAACCATCTACTATTGAAACAAGAAAGAGATAATGTTTATGATTTCCCAGAGATAATACAAGGATAATTCCTTTTACCATCTGAAAAATCTGGATTCTCTGTGAGAATTGGCGTGAGGGGAAGTGAAAACGGGAGGAGGAGATGTGAAGCTCAGAGAGCTAAACGTCTGGGAAGTTGAGATAGACTTAACCAGCTCGATGGGAGATAGATTGTTAATGTAGTTGAACACTGGAGAATCCTACATTACCAATTACAGTTAAACTCGCTACTTCATTTCAAAGCAAAAATTTAGAGAAAGCAAATTTACAGGTCACACCAAAAAAAAAAAAAAAAAAAATTGCCAAAAAGACAAAATCTCTGAAAATAAAATAGGAACATTTTTATCAGTTCAATGAGCGTGAAAACGAAATTGAACACGTCTACAAAACCCCCTGAAGTGAAAACATAACTAATTCAGTGGAAATGATGAAGCAAAACCCAGAAAGGCTTCTCTTNATTTTTATCAGTTCAATGAGCGTGAAAACGAAATTGAACACGTCTACAAAACCCCCTGGAGTGAAAACATAACTAATTCAGTGGAAATGATGAAGCAAAACCCAGAAAGGCTTCTCTTAAAAAAATAAAATAAAAAATGGAGTGCATAGAGAGACGAAGAAAAGAGTGAACTTTGAGAAAAATAAGAGATGGGTACCTCGAATTTGGATTTGGGAGTTGGAGTTCCGTTCTTCTGGGACTTGTCCATTTTTTCACCAGAAAAAAAGTCACTACCACATTGCTTCTTTTAATGCATTTAGGGTTGATGAATTGATGGATTTTTTTTTGTTCAAAGCTTTGCCCGCGCCGGTGCGAAGCATTGCTAAGACCACACTGAAGAAAAATATTCCTAACTTTTAAGACTTTTTGTCCACAAACGACTTCATCTTTAATATCTCACTCCAATAGTGACACACGCTATGATATTTAAATTATATATATAAATTAATATTTTTGTTTTTAATAAATCTTAAATAAAAAATAATAATTTTGATTTTTATAAATATTAATAATTAATATTTATTTTCTTATTTTGTCTAGCTACCATAAAAAATAAACAAAACAAAAATTATATAACTTAAATGTTAATAAAATTATGAAATGATTATCTAATATTAAATATTTTAAATATAGAAATATTTATAGTGTTTTTATATAACTAGAACATGTAGTCTAGTAATTTGTGCTAGTGCGATTATTGTGTTATCTCGGGATCGAATTTCACATTACATGTTAACAAAAGAAATATAGTATTTTGATATTTATGGTAATAACATTGCGTAATTTCATAAAAAAAACTAAAACCTTATTTTAAATTGTATTTGAAAATCGACCATGAGATTTCTTACTAGTTCGTACAAAGTATATGAAATTTGTTTGAATTAGTTATTTTCTTAATTGATTCGAAAAATTTGAGGAAAAAATTACAAATATTTTTTTAAAATCACACATCCGTTTAAATTATGAGATATATATTAGAAAAAGAAATTATGAATATATATTAATATGTATTAATTCTTTGTTATATGGTCTAACTATAAAACCATGTTTATCCCAGAAACTCTAACGAAAGTATATTAGAATATTTAATTAATATTCTGATTTTATATTGGAAAGAGAGAGAAAAAGAGAGAGAGAGAGCCGGCCAGAGAGAGAGAGACACGTATGAGAGAGAGGACATTTTTCCCCTCTTCCAATCAAATTTTGCCACGTTAGGGTTCTGATGTGTTTCTAAAAATTGTGTTTCCATATCCGTTTCGGCCTTCTCATTTCTTAATATACCCACTAAATATATCGATGGACATGCTCTAATACTCTAAAAAATATTATGATAATTAATAAAATTCGTTTTATGACAATATGATTAAAACTATATATAGAACCAATTAACTTAATAAAAATATAATACAAAAACATAATTATTTAGATTTTTGTCGAGGT
>OVAO01002901.1:0-11970 GCA_900406285.1 Biscutella auriculata | reverse complement strand
ATGAAGGCTTAGATCTATTGCTTTTGATGTTTTGTGCTTAATCTTTCATATGTCTTCGCTTGATTAGTGTTCTTAATGCTAGTTGGGATTTAACTAACCTCATATTGATCTTAGGTAGATTATCATCCCGAGAGGTTCTTGATAAAATGCATGAATGAACTGATCTTGTGCTATTTGGAGTTTTTGCCACAAGAGTGGATTAGTTTCATCTAGTAGTTGAATATACCAGATCTTTAATGCTTCCTAGTATGTTTCAATTAGCAAAACATCATTGTGGTTGTTGCATGTTAGGATAGGGGTTAGCGCCACAAGAGTGGGTTAGCTTAAATTGGATAGATCTTAGACTAAGGATATGCTTTATTGTTGAATTGAACATCAATTGCATGAAATCAACTGCCTGATTCGTTGCCCTAGTTCATAAGCTTAGCTTTCATTTTGTTCTAAGTTTTTTGTTCATATTCGTTGTCATATCTGCTTTTCATTTACTTTCTGTTTTTGTTATCTTTGTTTTGTTCTCTTTTATTGCTTACTATGATTGTTAGTGACAGACAAATTCCTACTTGGATTAGACTAAATCAATTCCCTATAGCAGAAAGTATTTTGTTAATCACTCTCGGATTTGTTACTAGTTTTTGTTACTAGTGTTTTCTTAATCACTCTCGGATTGGTTCGACATTTTCCTGTTACTATACTACATTCGATTACTAAGTTAGACTAAAAATCTACTTACTAATAGTCATCTCCTCAAACCTAGTATCTTCAACAAGGGCTTTGTGGGAGTCTAATCTCCTCTACATGTTCCCAATCTGAATTCCAAAAACTTCATCTTGACTCCTTTTCCAATTGAGAGCCTTCTGCAAGACATCTTCTTGAGTGAAATCCTCTATGTATTCTTCGGTCAGCTCGTCTATGACGTCTATTATGTAGATTTTGGCAAACATGGAAGGTTTCTTCAAGACTTCTCTCATATCATATTTTTGTAACTCATCTTTTCCTATGTGGAAGTCGATTTTTCCCTTCTTGACATCAATGATCGCTCCGACTGTAGCTAATAACGGTCGGCCAAGAATGAGGGGATCCTTTAGTTCCTCTTCAATCTCCAGGATGATATAGTCGGTAGTGACTTCTATTTGCCTAAGTCTGACAGGTACGTATTCCAGAATTCCAACCGGGATCTTTACGGATCTGTCTGCTAGCACAATATGGATCCTACAGGGTTTAAAAACATTGAATCCCAATTTTCTTGCAATAGAATAAGGCATGACACTAACATTATCTCCTAAATCACATAAACATCTATCAAATTTAAAATGTCCTAAGGAGCAAGAAATAGTAAAACTCCCTAGGTCTTCCATTTTGGAAGGGGTGTTGGTTGTCTGAATGATTGCAGTACACTCTTTGGTGAGGACTACCATTCCTTATACTTCTTGAGCTTCTTTTTCACTGCATCTTTAAGGAACTTGTTGTAGTGAGGGACAAGCATAAATGCATCTATCAATGGCATGGCAATCTGAAGCTCTTTCATCTGCTCATCAAACTTAGCTCGATATTTTTTGATACGCTTAGCTTTATGTCTTCCTGGGAAAGGAAGTTTGGGTACGTATGGAGGTGGTTTGTAAGCTGGGGTTTTAGTCAAAGGTTCATGATACATGCATGGGTGACAAGAAAACAGAGGCCAAGCACGATGAGACGTCTCTACAAGTTCCAACATGCCCCATTACACGAGCACAAACAAGAAGGCTAGCTGGAGCTATGATGCACGTTTTGGAAGACTTGGAGAAGCATTGAAGAAGGAGGAAGAGCAGGACCCCTGCAATTATCTCCTCATGTCTTCAAGTGCTTAGCTCAAGTCTTAAGAGGTTTGGGGTACTCTTTCCCTTAGGTGGGTTTTGTCCCAAAAGGGTTTTCCCACCAAGGTTTTTAACGAGTCCCATTGCAGCATAAACCTCTCATAATCTTCAAGGACGTGCAAAAGAGGATTCAACCGAGACTTATCAAGCGAGTCATGATACTTCTTGAGGATGGAGAATATATTTCAGGGGATGAAGAGGTTGTCCAAGATGAAGGAGTAGACTCAAACGAAGAGTGTGAAGAGGAAGCTGCCCAAGGAGAACTCTTCGTTGCTAGAAGGGTTTTGAATATGTTTCCTAACGAGAAGGAGGATGAGCAACGAGACAACTTTTTCCACTCTGGGTGCTTTGTGAACAAGAAGGTGTGCAACCTCATTATAGATAGAAGAAGCTGCACTAATGTGGCTAGCACCACCATGGTGAAGAAGCTTAGTTTTGAGATGCGGAAACACTCGAGGCGTTACAAGTTACAATGGC
This sequence comes from Biscutella auriculata, assembly GCA_900406285.1. Taxonomy (NCBI): domain Eukaryota; kingdom Viridiplantae; phylum Streptophyta; class Magnoliopsida; order Brassicales; family Brassicaceae; genus Biscutella; species Biscutella auriculata. The sequence goes on along the minus strand of OVAO01002901.1, from coordinate 9,643 downwards.
TTAATGTCGAAGGAGAGTTGAAGGTCACTCATCAAGTCACCGTGCCTCTTTCCATACGAAAGTATGAAGATGAGGTTCTTTGTGATGTCTTACCAATAGGAGGTTGTACACATTCTCTTAGATAGACCTTGGTAATATGATAGAAGGGTTATGCACGACGGTTTCACCAACAAATACTCCTTCGAGCACAAAGGAAAGAAGATCACGCTTCTTCCCATGACTCCTCAAGAAGTAGCCCAAGATCAAATCCATTTGAGGAAGAAGGATGAGACCACTACTAAGGCTTCCAACTTCCTTGTCAATACAAGTGTAGTAAGGAAATCTTGATATGTTAAACAAACTGTTTTACTCGTTGTGTATAAGGAGGCTCTTAGTAGCTTGACTAGCCTCTCATCGGAGTATCCGAGTGAACTCAAAGAACTTTTGCATAGGTATGGAGATGTCTTTACAGGTGAGGAAGCTCATGGATTACCACACAAGAGAGACATTGAAAATCAAATAGACTTTGTACCCGGAGCTACCTTGCCTAACCGACCTGCCTATAGAACCAATCCCATTGAAACCAAAGAGATCCAAAGGCAAGTGAGCAAGGTCACATTCGTGAGAGCCTAAGTCCATGTGACATACCAGTGCTCTTAGTGCCCAAGATGGACGGCACTTGGCATATGTGTGTGGATTGCCGAGAAATAAACAATATAACGGTTAAGTATCGCCTCCTCATACCTCGTCTTGATGATATGTTAGATGAATTATATGGTTCCACTATATTTTCTAAGATAGACTTGAAGAGTGTATACCACCAAATTAGGATGAAGGAGCGTGTTGAATGGAAAACTGCCTTTAAAATTGAGCATGGTCTATATGAGTGGCTACTTATGCCTTTTGGTTTAACTAATGCACCAAGTACTTTTATGAGATTGATGAATCATGTGCTTAGGATATTTATTGGCCTGTTTGTTGTGGTTTACTTTGATGACATTCTAATCTATAGCAAGTGCTTGAGTGATCATGTTAAACATCTAGAATCGGTTCTAGAAGTACTTAGACAAGAACAACTATATGCCAACTTTGCTAATTGCACATTTGGAATGGATAACCTAGTGTTTATTGGCTTTGTCATGTCAGTTGAAGGTGTAAGAGTTGATTAGGAGAAGGTCAAAGCCATTAGAGAATGGTCAACTCACAAGAGAATGAGAGAAGTGAGGAGTTTCCATGGCCTAACCGCTAGGCTTCTATAAGAGGTTTGTGAGAGACTTTAGTACTTTAGCAGCACCAATCACTGAGGTCATCAGGAAGACAGCGGGATTCAAGTGGGAGAAGGCTCAAGAAGAGGCCTTACAAGCCTTAAAGAACAAGCTAATAAACGACCCACTTCTCATGCTACCCGACTTCTCGAAAACATTTGAGATAGAATGTGATGCTTCTGGCTTTGGTATAGGAGATGTGCTTATGCAAGACAAGAGACCCATTGCATATTTCAATGAGAAGCTTGGAGGAGAAATCTTGAATTACCCCACTTATGATAAGAAGATGTATGTGCTTGTTCGAGCCTTGCAAACTTGGCAACACTATTTATGGCCGAAGGATTTTGTCATTCATACAACCATGAATCTTTGAAGCACCTCAGAGGCCAACACAAGATGAATAAGAGGCATGCTAGGTGGGTAGAGTTCATTGAGAAATTCCCTTATGTAATAGCCTATAAAAAAAGTAGGGATAATGTGGTCGTCAATGCACTATTTCGGAGGTACACTCTTCTCTCTAGTTTGAATACTTATTACTAGGCTTTGAACAACTGAAAGATTTATATGTTAATGATTCTGATTTTAAGGATGTTTATACTGAATGTGATTCTCATGCCTTAGATCATTATTACATACTTGATGGATATTTGTTCTTTAAGAATCGATTGTGTGTACCTAATGATCTATCCGAGAGTTGTTGCTTAGGGATTCTCACAGTGGCGACCTTATGGGACATTTTGGAGTGGATAAGACCATGAAGGTAGCTCAAGACCACTTCTTTTGGCCACACATGTGGAAGGATGTTGAGAGAATATGCTTACAATGCTTGAAATGCACGCAAGCCAAAGCGAAAGCTCAACCACTCAGTTTATATACCCCCTTACAAAGCGACTTTTTTTTTGGCTTGCCTAGGACAATACATGGTCATGATTCTATTTTTGTGGTAGTGGATAGATTTTCAAAAATGGCTCCTTTTATACCATGTCATAAAACCAATAATGCATCCAACATTAATAATTTATTCTTTAGAGAATTTGTTAGGTTGCATGGTACCTAAGTCCATAGTTTCTAATAGAGACATTAAATTCTTAAGCCATTTTTGGAGGATATTATGGACTTAAGTTAGGAACTAAATTGCTTTTCTCTACAACATGTCATCCTCAAACGGATGGACAAACTGAAATTGTTAATAGGACTATGGTTATGCTCCTTAGGGACTTGATAAAGAAAATTTTAAGAACTTGGGAAGAATGTTTGCCTCATGATGAGTTTGCATATAACATTGCTAAGCATTCAGCCACTAAGTTCTCCCCATTGGAAATCGTGTATGGTTTCATGCCTCTCACCCCTTTGGACCTAATTCCTTTACCTTTGAGTGAAAGTCTTAGGGTAGATGGAAGTGAGAAAGCAGAACAAGTCAAGACCCTCCATGAGAAGATCAAAGCCAACATTGAAGCCAAGACCGAATACTACACAAGACAAGCTAACAAAGGAAGTCGTGTGCAAACTTTTGAAGAAGGATATTGGGTATGAATCTACCTAAGGAAGGATAGATTCCCAGAAAAAAAGACTCCAAGTTGAAACCAATGATTGATGGACCGTTTCAAATCTTGAAGAAAATCAATGACAATGCCTATCAATTGTATCTTCAAGGTAAGTATAACATAAGTTCAAGTTTCAATACTAGTGACTTGGTTCCTTTTCATGTAGACTCCACGGATTTTAGGTCAAATCATTTTAAAGAAGGAGGGGATGATAAACGCGTGGGTGACAAAGAACCAGAGGCCAAGCACGAGGGGACGTCTCTACAAGTTCCAACATACCCCATTACACGAGCACAAGAAAAAAGGCTTGATGGAGCCATGATGCACGCGTTGGAAGACTTGGAGAAGCATTACCACCACTTGAAGAAATAGGAAGAGTCGGACCCATGCAACTATCTCCTCATGTCATCAGGTGCCTAGCTCGAGTCTTGAGAGGTTTGTGGTACTCTTTTCCCATTGCACCATAAACCTCTCATAATCTTCAAGTACGCGCCAAAGAGGATTCATCCGAGACTTATCAAGTTTATGACTGTTGCTCCTCATAATGTGGCCTTGTCCTTATCCCCTTTAAGTTTTGTGTTTTGCCCACTTGTTTAGGGTTTCCTTTTTAGTCCTTGAGTATTTAAACTCTAGCTTGTCCAAATATTTTCGCTTAGCTAGCATTTTGAATCAAACGAGAACTTTCTCTAATGTTCGCTCTTTCTTAAGTGAGTCATATCTTAAGCATCCTAAGTGAGTCATATATTAGATTTTCTAGGTGTATCTAGAATCCCCTCATCGCTCTAGTGGTCTGTTGTTATCCATTTTATCATTCCCCTTCGTATTTCATTCATCATACGAAAGTTGCTTCACCTCACCCCAAGCTATCGTCGTCATCCGGACCGTCGCCGACCATGCTGCCCCATTAAAACATCCACCGTCCCGGCGACCTTTTCCTTCGTACCATCTCTTGCATACAAGCTTCATTATCCCAAAGAAGGCCATATCCAGAATTTCGAACCCATAGCTTGAGTATTTGGTGAAAGACCTCACCTAGGCCACGACCTTAACGGTGACCCGAAGTACTCCTCTTTAAGTCGATCCTCCTTTCCATCACCAGGGGTGTATCAGTTCATCCTCAACAATGGCTATACATTTAGCCTTTCTATTAGCTAGAGCTTTAGCTTTTTGTGCATCTTCCTCATCAATTTTCCTAGAATCCTCCTCCTGGACTTCATCTATATTATCTTCATCCTCTATTGGAATGGCTGACCCCCCCCCCCACTTTTTCCCCCATTGTCCTCGATAGGAGTCCTTGGAGGCAGGGCTCTTCCACTCTATCTAAAATGTGATTGCATTCACATGTTCAGGTTGTTTTGAAGAAAGTGATGTTGATATGTTGATATACAAGTTGAAGACTTGAGTTCACTAATCTGGTGGTCCAAATTCTGCATGTGCGAGTCATTTTCTCGAATTTTGCATTTGAAGTGTTGTAGGAGCCCTAAACTTTTTCATGTATTTCCTTCTTGAAATCTCCAAATGCTCGTTCTGATCAGTGTTGACCCTCAAGAAGCTGCTTCAACAGTTGATTTGTAGTCTCTGCATAAGTTTATGTGTAATGTTAAGCAGGTAGAGACCGTTGTTGGTAGTATATTGGTGGTGGTGGTTGTGGGTATTGATTGAATAAGGTAGCGAGGCAGGGTGGTGGTAGTAACATATATCCCTGAAAAGTTGTTGGTTGAGCGGTGGCGTGTGATGACCCAAATATTGAACGTCTTCTTTTGTCATAGCTGGTTGTGTACCCTCATGGTTGGCCACATACTGAAATGGAGTAGGTGACTCATAACTATAACTTAAAGTGTATTCACTTTGAGCCAGATTATCGATGAGTTTAGAACCTTCTGCATATGATCTGTCAAAGAAGCTACCTGAACTAGAAGTGTGCAACATCATCTTGTAATGCTGTAAAAGACCGTTGAGGAAGATATATAAGAGAGTCTCAGGTGGGAATCCATGGTGAAGGCAATGTCTAATATACTCCTTAAATCTTTTCCATGTAGTATAAAGACTTTCCCATTTCTGCTGGTTGAAGGTTGTGATGTCATTTCTCAGCGATGCAGTCTCACAAGGAGAAAAGAATGCTGCTAGGAATGCCTTTTGCATTCGTCCCATGTGAGAATCAAGTATGGAGCGAGGATTCTCTCCCAATCCTGTGCAAGACCGCCAAGAGAAAATGGGAATAACCGAACTTTGTATTCATCTTTGGTGACATCTTGTAATTTGACTGTAGCACATATCCTGTCAAAGTGGACTAAATGATCCAAGGGGTTTTCTGAATGAAGTCCGTGGAATGGATTGTCCTTAACCATTTTAATTTGACTATCTCTGATCTCAAAGTTTAGTGCATCCACTGGTGGTGCTATTATTCTCTGTCGATTATAATTAACTTGTGGTTCATTTGATTCATCGATTGTCCAAATAGGTGGTTCTTCCATGATTTGTTTTGTTTAAGATCCTGAAATCAGAGACAAAACAAGTCCAAGAATTAGTAACGTTCAAAACATAAAAACCTAGTCCCTAAAAAAATCAAAGAACTAATGGTTATCACAAGACCAAATATGGCAACAACGTCAATTGATACACTGATGTTTTTTGTGGGTTGATTCAACTATTAATTTAATATAGTGGGGTGTAGCAATGTCGAACCAATCTTAGGTGGGTGATAACGCACTATTCATATAATGAAATTTAGCTAAGTCTATACAGAATCAATAGGGTATGTTTGTCACTAACAATCCTAATTAAATTAGCAAGTAAAACAAGGTAACAAAATAAAGTCAACCAAAAAGTCAACGAAATCGAAGAAATGTAAATTCAGGAAATAAAGCAAGAATATCGACCAAGGCAATGGAAATGGAAAGTCAATTGATTAGCTAATGATGTTCAATTTAATAATTCAGGTTTGTCTTATGTCTAAAAATCTCAATTCTAGGCTAGGTCACTCTCGTGATAAAAATCTATTTCCTAATCATGTAACCACACAATCTCTTGGCTAATCACACAATCAAGAAGCAATGAACACAATTCTATGCAACAATCTATCAATCCTTAAACAATCTCTTGGAAAGAATTAATAAATAACATCATTATTTGGTTGAGGAGTTTCATCAAACACCTTTCGGGCATGAAATTCCTTAAGTTCATAGATGAGGTGATAAATCAAATCTAAGGCATTAGGTTCAATAACTATGAAGAATACACTATTCATTTCAGTCATAAACATCAATAACAATCAAAATAAACTCAGATATAACCATAATCCATAAGGTAAAAGGACTACTCACACATCATTAACATAACACTTTGGGAGTTTATGTTCAAGATCTAAGATATATAAATGAAATGGAGAAATGAGTACATTTTAAGACAAGGATTCAAAGAAATAACTGCAATACAATAATCAAGTAATCTCAAATTCGGGTTTAGAAGATAGAAAAACTAAGCTAAAACTTTTCTATGGTTTTTGTTCTTGGCTGCCTTAAATTCTTAGCCAATTTTACACCTAAAAAANTTTAAGACAAGGATTCAAAGAAATAACTGCAATACAATAATCAAGTAATCTCAAATTCAGGGTTTAGAAGATAGAAAAACTAAGATAAAACTTTTCTATGGTTTTTGTTCTTGGCTGCCTTAAATTCTTAGCCAATTTTACACCTAAAAAAGGAAAATATTGACTTGATCTTGTGGTTCCGCGTGATGTGCGCCGGTCAGGGGCTAGCCGGTGTGCCCTGACCGGTGTGGTTCCTCCGTAGACTCGTGGGATATGTGCCAGTCAGTTGCATCGGTGTGCGCTGACTGGTGTATAACTTATGTTTTGGTTCATGGGACAAGCACCGGTCAGTNTGATGTGCGCCGGTCAGGGGCTAGCCGGTGTGCCCTGACCGGTGTGGTTCCTCCGTAGGCTCGTGGGATATGTGACAGTCAGTTGCATCGGTGTGCGCTGACTGGTGTATAACTTATGTTTTGGTTCATGGGACAAGCACCGGTCAGTTGCACCAGTGTGGCCTAACCGGTGTACAACTCTCTGGTTCCTTGCCTTAGCCTCCTCTGCACCTGAAATGACAAATAACATGCAAATGTAACCTAGGGACTATAAAATGCATCATAATCTAATGTAAAAAGAATGAAAATCGAGCGTCTAAACTATCAAAATCAATGCATAACAGTTATCACAATGTTTGTGTGTTTCTTCTCACTATTATTTTTTCTTTTTCTTGATTAATCTTAAGCTCGAGACTATTTTCTTCCTTCTTTTCCTACTGAATTGGTGGTGTGATGAGCATCACGAACTATTCTCCCGTAAATTTATTATATATTAGCTTTCAATATATTACATGATTGTTTTAAAATTCAATTTAATATAGAATTTTTTTTTTCTTGTTGAAGGTTTGGGTAACATTGACAGAAACAACGTCACAAGGTTTCTTTGATGTTTTGTTTTTGGATGTTTCTTTTTTAGTAAACATGTTAAAGCTTTATTACCAGATTTTTTTTTTTTTACAGAAAACAGAGGTTCACAAAGAAAGTAGAAAAAGCCCAAAAAAATAAAAGAAAATATTGACCAAAAAATAAAAAATAAAAGAAAATATTGACAATAACCTTAATCCGTAAGCCCAAAAAACTAAATTGATGCCCAACAAAAGTTCAACAACCAGACCCAAAACAAAGCCCATTTATAGAAAACCCTAAATGACCTAATCCTAAACCTAGCAGCAGAGCGCCGCCGCCGCCACCGTTGAAACTGGACGCCGCCACCGAGAAAACCGGCAAGAGGCTCAAAGCTACCGGGAGACCTAGGCGGTGAATCAGGCCGTCGTCGCCACATAAACCTCGAACATAACCGACCAATACTTTTCCGGCGCGAAGCAAGCACTCCGTTGAAGAAGAAGCTCCTCGCCCACGCCGCAAGAATGGACCCCTCCGGGTGAAGCGACGGTGAGAAAATCCACTTTGTCGTGGCCCCGAGACAACGTCAAAAAAGGGAGAACATCGCCGACCGGAGAGGTTCCAACCACCAACTCCGCCGCGTCGTGCCTAACGCACGTCCGGCCGACGAGGAAGAGCTACAGTCAGCAGAGAGGAAGAGGGGGAACCCACGGAATCCGAAACCAGAGGAGGAGGAGAGGAAAACTCACACCTCCGACGGAGATCTCGACAAAGCCGAGACCAGGAAGAGGCGGAGGCCCAAGGTTGACATGCAAGGCGACACCGTGCAACCAGAGGCTTGCTTCTCCGCCGCCGAGGACACACGAACGCGGAGGAAGAGAGATGAGGTCGCCGGAAGAGCGTGGGGAAGAGAGGAGCGACCGATCTTGAAGCACGAAGCAAGGGGTTGTGGTTAGAAGAGAACGGCAGTGGTTCCTCGGCTCAGTCTTTCGACGCCGCCGGTCGAATCTGAGAGATCTGGAGAGAGCAAAATAGAGAGAGAAAGGAGGAAAGAGAATGTCTAGAAATTTGATTTGTTACGAAAAGTTAGTCGAAATCGATAATTGACTACTTTTGGATGTTGAAATTGACAAAAACGTCGAACAACATTTTGCGTCAAACGTTTTCATCCTAATGGTAAAATTATATAAATATATATAGTATATATACAATCTATATATATAGACATTAATTTTGGAGTGTAATAGAATATAAAAAGTTTATAGGGGAATATACGTATAGTGTGGGCACCAGCAATTTTAAGAACTATTTTGTCATATATTTTAGTCTTTTTTAGAGAGAGAAAGCTCTCTCCTAGTGCGATTTTATGGCGATTCCTTTTGAAGATATGATGATCTTGGTTCTGACACACTTCTCAGCCACGTTTTCTTCTGGTTTGGCTCAATAAACTCTTCGTTGTCGCTTCCTTTGGACAACGTTTGCCACATGTCCTAATTTTTCTGAATCAGGCTGTTCGATTACCCTCTTCGGGTTCTTTGCTTTGGCTATAAACTCTTCGAGAAGCTCACTCAATCATCACTTCAGCTTTTCCTCTTTCCCTGGAATTTCTTTTTCTAGGGTTTTCAATCTTCTTTCTTTCTATTTCTTTTCATCCTTTTGGATTAGGGTTTTATCTTTGTCTCTCTTCCTTGCTACTATCATGGCTGATCTTTGGAGACAACTTCAAGACCTTGATCTCGGAGTCGGAGGAGCACCTTGGGAGCTTCATGCAGATGCTCGTCAAGCTTTCCAAAGAGACCACAACCTGTGTCTGGTAGTTCAGGGGCTCAATCCGGCGCATCAGAACCCTACGGCTATGCGAAACACTCTCCCAAGAGCCTGGAATCTTCATGGCTCGACTGAAGGCCAAATCAATGATGACGGAACGACAAATTTTTACTTCCAGAGTGAGCACCAGCTGCTCTTGGTGTTGGAGAGCCAACCTTTTAATTTTAAAGGGTGGATGCTGACGATGGACAGTTGGAGTAGAAGGAATCTTCCTAATTTTCTTCGTTATCTACCGTTTTGGATCCTTATTGAATGCCTTCCCAGTTCTTTTCGCCGCCGGAAGATCATTGAAAGTATCGGCTCCCATTTTGGCAGTGTGGAAGATGTGTCTATTGTCCAGCCTTCTCAGTATCGTCAGGCTGAGGCCTGGGTTAAAGTTTGGTTTGATTCGGACCATACGCTCATCTTCAAGAAGGATATGCGTCTCCTTCCTGAGGAGGACCCGGTTCAGCTTACTTTTAAGTATGATGGTCTTCGCAAGTTTTGTACTATCTGTGGGAGCTTGAGACATGCACGTGAGGTTTGCCCTAATACTCCTCCTCCTGCTGAAGAGGATGCATCTTCAGACCATGCTCCAACGGAAGAATCAGTAGCAGAATCTCC
>OVAO01002898.1:0-11976 GCA_900406285.1 Biscutella auriculata | reverse complement strand
TAATAATCGAGATATAAAACTACACCCGCGCATGCGCGGGTTCTCTCCTAGTGAAGTATAAAGCTTTTCTGGAAATATGAGGACTTTATTGACAAGATTAAAGGTGGTTTAACATAAGCATCAACTGCCAAATTAATACTATTGTTTTTCCAAAGTAACAATACAATAATCTTTTTGTGTTACCGTATCTTTGAAAAAATCGAGTTAGACTTTGCGAAGAACTTTGGAAATGGAGAAGGCGGACGCCTGATAGCACCTCAAGAATCATGCAACCAAATAGCTGAAGTTGTACATGAGACTCTGAAGAAATGAAAAGAGTAGTTGAAGAAAAGGCGAAAATTTGTTCAATTTGTGTAGCATGAAAGTTTCTTTGAAGTCGGTCATCATGTTTGCATATCAAATGGTAATAGTCTTTTATTTGCTTACCTATGTTTTAATAAAGATTGATTTCTTTATTCTTTTTATTTNTTTTTTTTTTTTTTTTTTTTTTTTTTTTTGGCCAACATTTGTTTTAAGATCAATTGAGTTGACCTTTTCTATTTAAAATCTTTCTTTCATCGAACCATACAAATTTTTATGATATTAGAAGGTAAGAAAATCAAATTTATTATTTTTTGTTCTAATTATATTTTTATGGTCTTATTTTACTTTCAAAAACATCTTTGAATTGGCTAAGTTTATTCCTCCCTAACATATACATCATTGCCTTTGGTCTTGTGAAGAAGTGAATTGTACAACACATCAACACATTGGTCTCGTTCGTTTCTGCATCTAACATCTGCATCCAGCATCTGGATGCTACATCTAGATGTTGCATCTAGATGTTGTTCGTTTTTATATATGTATCCAACATCTGGATGTTGTATCCTATGTTTTTCGTTTTTGTATCTGCATCTAGCATCTAGTTGCAATAAATTCAATTTTTAATTAAATACAAAAAATGATTTCACGTTTTCGAAAAAAAATGATTCTACGTTTTCGGGAAAAACATAATTAAACGGCTTTCAAAAAATCATTTTTTCTAGAAAACTACGAATTCGTTATTCCAAATACGTTTTGGAAAAACTGCGAGATTGCAGCTTTTCGTGAAAAATGCAGGATTGCGACTTTTCGGGACAAACGTGAGATTGCGACTTTTCGAGAAAAATGCGGGATTGCTGCTTTTCGAGAAAAACGCGAGATTGTGGCTTTTTAGAAAAAACGCATGATTGCGACTTTTCGGGGAAAAAAACAGGATTACGACTTTTTGGGAAAAACGCGGGATCGTGACTTTTCGAAAAAAAACGCGGGATTGCGGCTTTTCGGGAAAAACGCGGGATTGCAGCTTTTCGGGAAAACGCGAGATTGCGGATTTTTGGGAAAAACGCGGGATTGCGGCTTTTCGGGAAAAACACGGGATTGCAGCTTTTCGGGAAAAACACAGGATTGCGTCATTTCGGAACATACTCGAGACTGCGGTCTTTCAAGAAAAACGCAGGATTGCGGCTTTTCGGGAAAAACTCGGGATTGTGGCTTTTCGGGAAAAACACGGGATTGCGTCATTTCGGGACATACTCGAGACTGCGGTCTTTCAAGAAAAACGCAGGATTGCGGCTTTTCGGGAAAATAGCAGAAAAACCGCCGTCTCGAGTTTGTCCCGAAAAGCCACAATCCCCCTTTTTCTCGAAAAGCCGCAATTTTCCAAAAAGCCGCAATCCAACGTTTTTTCCAAAAAGCCGCAATCCCGTGTTTTTACCGAAAAGCCATAATCCCGCATTTTTCTCGAAAAACGCAATCCCATGTTTTTCCCGAAAAGCTCTGATCCCATATTTTTCTCAAAAAACCACAATCCCGCGTTTTTCCCGAAAAGCCGTGATCCCGCATTTTTTCCAAAAAGCCACAATCTTGCGTTTTCCCCGAAAAGGCACAATCCCGCGTTTTCCCGAAAAAGTGGTGATCCCGCGTTTTTACGAAAAGCCGGGATCATGCGTTTTTTCCTGAAAAGCTCTGAACCCGCGTTTTTCTCTAAAAACCGCAATCCTGCGTTTGTCCCGAAAAGCCGCATTCCTGTTTTTTTCCCTAAAAGCCGCAATTTGAGATGTTTAACATCTTTGCATCTAGATACAACATCTAGATGCTACATTCTACAACATCTAGATGTTGTATCTAGAAACAACATCCAGATGCTACATTCTACAACATCTCAAATATCTAGAAATTTGAGATGTTTAACATCTTTGCATCTAGATACAACATCTAGATGCAAATAAAAAAGAACTAAACAAACAACATTTCATATGTTTATATCTAAATGCTGCATCTGGATGCACAAACGAACATGCCCATTCTCCTTTGAGCATGATAAGTTAAATGATGACTAAAAACACTATTATTTAAAATAAATATACAATTTGAATAATATAATACTATATAAAATATGTTAGAGCACCAAACATTTTTGTTATTATTAAGACTAGTAAAACTATGACAGTAGTTACAGATTTAAAAGAGTGAAAGGGGAAACAATAAACAGACAATGGTAATATGAAAAATAGTTCTCGTGTGATTATGTGAGGAGGATACAAGCAAACTCATGAAATAAGTGAGATCCAACACCAGCAAGAAGGAGAGCTTTAGCCTAGACACATTGCATCAACCATGGATGGTCTCCACGACCATTTCACCTCATTAACACAATCGAACCATCCTAAGTATTGTAATCACACATATCAACCAAATGAATTAAACATTTCACAACTTCATTCACAAATTACTTGTGGATCTCAACCATTTATAACCTTCTAACAGTTTGATCTCAAATACATACTTAATCCCTTGTATCATCTGTCACAAATTATAATTATCCACCTATATAATATTCCACAAAATTGAGAGGTTATTCTAAAACGCTAAAATTTAATAATAGTTCAAAAAACTAAAAAAATTTGTAAAATATTAGAATTTTGTAGTTTGAGATTTGAAAGATTATAGTCCACAAAAAAATGAGAGATTTTGTATATAAAACAGATAGATTTTGTAAAACTTTAGAATTTTTTAATTTTGAAACTTATAATGATTTGGTGGGTACTAGGGTACTAGTTCACAAAAATGATGGATTTTGTAAAAACACTAGAATATTGTATTTTGAGAAATTTATGCTCATTTGGTCCCCAAAAAATTAAAGATTTCTAAAAAAAGAATTTTAGATTTTGAAAAATTATATTGATTAAATGGATATTGGTCTATATCATATGAAAGATTTTGTAAAAAATAGAATTTTGTATTTTGAGAACTTATGTTGATTTGATGGATAATAGGCCACAAAAATAATAGATTTTGTATAACACTATAATTTATATTTTGAAAAAGTATGTTTTTTTTGTAGATAATAGTCTATAAAAATTGAAATATATTATAACATGTATTTAGGAAAATTATATTGATTTGCTAGATAATAGTCTATAAATCTAAACCTAAGAGATTTTGTAAAACGGTTTACAAAATTGTTTTGAAAATTTTTGATGCTTTGAGGGATAATAGTCTATAAAATTGAGAGCTTTTCTTAAAGTACTAAAATTTATATTTTGAGAAATTTTGTTAATTTGATAAATAATAACTCACAAAAATTGAGAGATTTTTTATTTTAGGTAATTATGTTAATTTGGTGGATAATGATTCTTAAGATTGAAAGATTTTGTAAGAAGTTAGAACTTTATATTTGGGAAGTTATGCTCATTTACGATATAATACTCACAAAGACTGAAAGATTTTATAAAACATAAGAATTTGGTATTTTGAGAAAGTATATTGGTTTGGTGGATAATGATCCATAAAAACTGACAGATTTTGTAAAATGCTATACTTTGTATATTGAGTAAATATGTTGAATTGAAAGATAACAGACTAGAAAATTTAAGAGATTTTGTAAAACTCTCAATATTTTATATTTTGAGAAATTGTGTTGATTTTGTAGATACTAGTTCACATATTTAAGAGATTTTGTAATATACTATAATTTTGTATCTGGAAAATTATGCTATTTTGATGGATATTTCTCTATTGAAACAGTGAAGTTTTGTAAAATACTAGAATTTCCTTTGTTGGGAATAATGATTTGGTGGATATTACTATATAAAAACTAAGAAACTTTTTAAACCTCTAAAATTTTGTATATTGGGAAATTATGCTGAATTTTGATAATAATCTATAAAAACTGATTTTATTAAACACTAGATTTTTGTATTTTGGGAAATTATGTTGATATGGTGGAAAATAGTCTACAAAATTGAGAGATTTTGTAAAACGCTAAAATTTTGTATTTTGAGATATTATGCTGAATTAATGGATAATAGATTAGAAAACCTAAGATATTTTGTAAGACTCTTAATTTTGTATTCTGAAAAATTATGCTCATTTGGTAGATAGTAGTCTAGGCATGGGCATTCGGATACCCGTTCGGGTTCGAGTAGGATCCATTCGGGTTTCGAGTTTTCGGGTTCATCGATTTAGGATCCATTCGGGTTTTATAAAATTTTGGGCCGGGTTCGGTTCAGATTTTGTAAAATTTATAGGATCCGAAAAAGTATCGGATTTTTTTGAGTTCGGTTCGGGTTCGGGTTTTTAAACTGTTTTCACTAAAAAATATTAAAAGGTACTAAAAAGGTACTCAAAGTTTTAATAAACCCAAAAATTTAAACTATTTTCATTCAAAAATATCACAAAATACATAAAATCATCGTAAACTTGAGAATGAAAAATGACAAATATATGACATATATAAAAATTCAAAAGTAAACATCAAATTATGTATAAAATATTTAAGAATAATAATAATATGGTATTTTTTGGGTTAGGTACGGATCTTTCGGATACTACTTCGGATCTCGGGTTCGGTTCGGGTTTTACCCGGATCCAAATAGAACTAATATAGGATCCATTCGGTTTTTTAATATTTCGGTTCATATTCGGTTGATATTTTTTCGGATCGGATTCGGATTTCGGGTTCAAATTTTTTGCCCAAACTTATAATAATCAATATAATTGAAAGATTTTATAAACCACTAGAATTTTGTATTTTGTAAATATATTTAAAATTTGAATGTTTTGATATTAATTATAATATGTTGTTTAGTTCAATTTAATAATGTGTCATTTAGTTTTTACAATGAACGACATATAAATATAATATTTTCTCAATTGATATTCAAACAAAATTTTATTACGTGTTCTTAATAAAATTGTTATTTTAATAAAACAATAATATTATTAAAAATCTTTAACGTGTTTCTCTTCGATTCAAATAATTATCTACATAATATTATAATTTTTTATAATTTAAAATATGAGAATTGTGTTGAATTTATTATAATTTATTATAATTTTTATAAAGTCCATAAAAATATACAATTAAATTTATAGTTAAAATCTTCTAAATCTACTAAATTCTTAGATTTAATGGTTTTATAATAACTAGATTAAGATTCGGGTCATGCCCGAATTTTATTTTTATCATTAAATTTTTTTTATATTTTTAACTAATTAAAATATTTATTAGATTATTATTGTTTAAATATTAACTTCTATAAAATAATTTAAATTTTGAAAAAATTATTTTGGATTCAGAAAAATTAAAATATATAAAAATATAAGAGATAATTATATTATTTTAGTCATTAAAATTTTATTTAAACAAAAAACATTTAAAATATTTCTATTAAGTACAATTTGTTAATATAAATATGAGTTTGTTAAATAAAGTGATAAGAGTAAATAATATTAAATAAATTTTGCAATTTTAAGTATGTTAAATATATATATATATATAATTAAATTCTAAATCAAAGATTTTTTTTTAAAAGATACGATAGGATATATTATTTATTTGAATAAGTTAAGTTTTTAAAGTAAAAAATATTTTTCGTGATTTTGAATAATTTAAGTATTTATTTAAATTATAAATAAAGAATTTTTTATTAAGAATATATTATTTAGAAACACTAATAATAATGATCATATAAAATGAAGTAATTATAAATATGTTTGGTAACATGCTTAAAATATTAATTTTTTAAAACAAAAAAGGAATTAGAAAAATTGTGAGCACCATACTTTTCCTTAATATATTAGAGGATTAAAGTAAAATTTGATTGGCAACCGGTTTTAGATATTAATTTCATACAATAAAAAATAACCTAAAAATGTTAACCTAATAATTTTTAAAAACTTTTATTTATATTTTTAATTATTTAAGCGATGACAAATATTTTCTCAAATATAAGTTAAAATTTTTAATTTAAAACTAAAAGAATATCTTTGTGATTTTGAATTTTACATTTAATTTTAATCGAGTTGTCAAAAATTAAAATATCTTTTCTAATTATTTTTAAAAAAGATTTTCTCAATTAGAAATTAAAAATTTAATATAAATGAAATTATAAATAAAGAAATATTTATTAAGAATATATTTTTTGTCTACACGAATAAGAATATTCCATTAAAAAGGAATTAAGTATAAATGTGTTTGACAATAGGTTTAAGAAATTAAAATTTTTAAATAAAAAATCTAAAAAATTGTGGATGCGACACGTCACCTAAATCACTTCTCTTTTAAATATAAGAGGATTAGAAAATAAAAATTTAATAAAAACGAAATTACAAATAAAGAAATATTTATTAAGAATATATTGTTTGGAAACCCGAATAAAAATGTTCCATTCAAAAGGAATTAATTATAAATGTGTTTGGCAATAAGTTTAAGATATTAAAAAAATTTAAATAAAAAATCCAAAAAATTATGGACGCGACACCTCACTTAAATCACTTCTCTTTTAATATACTAGCTGTTTGACCCGAGTCATGCTCGGGATTAAATATTTCAATTTTCTTTTTATTCAACATATTACAATTTTACTTATACATTTATAAAATAAATAATTTTTTTATAAGTGTCATATTATGATCCGAAATTGAATATAATATTTTCTCAATTTTGATAAATCCGAAAAATAAATATAACATTTCCTAAAATTATTTTTTGATCGACACCTAAGCTAAGTGGGTTCTTAATTAATATATATGATAAGAGGATATTAACTAAAATAATATATAGGATATTTTATTTAAAATCTAGATTAATTCGATTTAGTAATATATCTCTTATTTTATTCAATAAAAACACACATTAACGTAATGACAAAACTAAGTATGTAAATCCTATATATATGTTGGGCAATATTTCCCCGCCAAATGCCTTGCATGAAACCCGGTGGAATATATGGCGAAACGTCTCGAGAGGAACTAGACCTTGCGGTAATATTGGCCTGAATCCTGGCGAATTCCGGGCTTACATGAGGTGGTGTGGAAGGTATCTCGCGGGGAGATCCATCTTTATCTCCTCCAACAACCTTATCATGAAATCCTTGCGAGAGGTTCTCGGGATATCCAAGAAAATCTCGCGAGGAAGCAATAAGGGTACTTTTATTCCCACCAGGAATAAGAAGGTCTTGTTCCCCTATAAATAAAGGTGCAACCACCACCAGAGAGGCATCGAATAAGAACCTAAGAGAGCGGCGACATTAACCATAGAGAGGACTTCTTCCCTGCATCATCCGTAGCTTACGACGAACCCGATTATTTTTGCCCCAACAACTGGCGCTAAAGAGAGGGGGTGGGAATTAATCAACTACGTGAGACATGACAAACGGGAACAAAAGCACCTCTATTGTCGCACCTGTTGGGGAAGAGACTGTCGTTGTTTACCTCACTAGGTTGGAAGCATTCGCCACTCAAGCGAAAGAGTACGAGGAAAGACTGGCGCGACTCGAGGTTGAGAATGCATCTCTCCAAACGGAAAACTCTTCCTTTGCCAACAACCGCAGGGGTAGCAATGCGGACGCAAGTGCCAGGTTTCGAGCACCCGTTAATCCTATGCAGACACTGAACGAGACTCCAATTCATTCGGCGAATAGATCAGTCGTGCATCAAAGAGCAACATCAGGTGCTAACATGGGGGGAATCGATCAAACGAGGGATGGTGAAGCCTTGGAGGACGCGACGGTTCGAGCAGCGCTATCTAAGCGACTGGGAGAGATAGAGACTCTGATCAGGCGCCTCCCCGGGGTAGCCTCACCAATTTCAAAGAGCGCATCAGATTGTTACGCAGACACCCCGTTCACCGACGAAATAACGTTGACTGAGATGCCCCGGAAATTCATGTTTCCCTCAATGAAGATGTATGATGGTACGACGGATCCCGATAACCACATCGCTCAGTATAAACAACGGATGTTCACCACGACGGTACCACAAGACTATCGCGAGGCAAGCATGTGTAAGGGATTCGGTTCGAGTCTAACCAGACCCGCCATGCAGTGGTTCACCAACCTTCAAAATGCATCAATAAGTTTGTTTGCCGCTTTGACCGACGGCTTCCTAGAACAATTCATTAGTAGCAAGAATTTGGAGAGGGTAACAGACGACCTCTATGAGATAGTGCAAGAAGAAGGAGAATCCTTGCGCGACTATGTGGGACGCTTCAACAAAGAAAAAATTGCAATATCTAGTTGTAACATAGCTACGGCCATGTCCGCATTCAAGAGAGGTTTACTCCCAGATGGAGACCTTTACAAAGAACTCACCAAGTATCAATGTAGAACTATGGAAGATGTCTTATCTAGAGCATGGACACAAATCAGGTGGGAAAAGGATCCAGCTATATATCGACAACACTCACCCCGACTTGAGTCGCGAGAAAACACAAAGGGATGACAAACCTTACCACAACTATTCGAACGGAACCAACATAAGGGACTGAAGATCTAGTCGAAGCTGCAAGCAATAAATAAGAGCGCTCATTGCTCCCACATAGGTTAGTTAGTCATTCAATTCCTCACTTATGATTTACCAAACGGTCCAAGAGATGTCATTGCTTTCTCACAAATGTTAATATACTTCTTAGTAAAATTCTTAACAAAGAAAAGTGCAAAGCATTCACCAAAACGACAAAATTCCTGGCTAAAGACCAAGGAAAACAACAAAATTCATGGCTAAGGGACAAGGAAACGACAAAATTTATTGCTAAGGGCCAAGGAAACGACAAAATTTCTGGCTAAGAGCCAAGGAAAACGTCAAATACCTGGCCACGAGCCAAATAAAACGATGGAACCGGGGGCAAGTACCCGCCATCGCGGAAAATTCCAGGCCACGAGCCAAATAAGACGATGGAACCAGAGCAAGTACCCGCCATCACGGAAAATTCCTGGTCATGAGCCAAATAAGACGGTGGAACTGGGTCATGAACCCACCGCCACAATGAAATTCCTTGCCAATGGCCAAGGAAAATGGCAGAATTCTTGGCTAAGGGCAACAAAAATGACATGTGGCTGAGTGCCAATGTAAAGGACATAAATCCTTGCCAAGGGCCAAGAAAAACTACAGGAACTGGGTTATGAACCCACCATCACTATGAATTCCTGGCAAAACGCCAAGGAGAGTGTTTAAAACAGGTCACAAACCCACCAATGGTGTGAATCTTTGGCCAAGAGCCAAGAAACGTGGCAAAAATTGCTAAAAATCCTAGCCAAAAATCCTGGCAAAATTCCTAGCCAAGAAGCGTGGCAGAATTGGGGAAGAATCGATGAATCGAGGGTAACATCCTCCTGATCTACCACTAGAGCAAGATTGAAAGAAACCCCCGCAAGAATGACAAGAACCCCAAGCGGAATCGAACTCAAAGGAGTAAACCCGCGCGAAATTCCTCATGAAAAAGAGAGAAACCGCGCGAAATTCTTCATGAGAAATAGAGAAACCGCGCGAAATTCCTCATGAAAGAGAGAGAAACCGAACGAAATTTCCATGGAAAAGGCCAAAACCGTGCGAAATTCCCTGCAAGAGATGAAGAAATCGTGCGAAATTCCGCGCGAAAAAGGCCAAAATCGCGCGAAATTCCCCGCAAGAGATGGAGAAACCGTGTGAAATTCCGCGCAAGAGATGGAGAAATTGCGCGAAATTCCCTGCAAGAGACGGAAAACCCGTGCGAAATTCCCACGAAAAATGCTAAAACCGTGCGGAAATCTATTGGAAGAAACTAAAATTTCGTGAAATCCCTCGACCAAACGGAAACAATTCGGTTCACAGGATGGAAAATCTGGTGGAATCGACCTCGAGAAGGCAAGAACCCGAGCAAAGGATTGTCTAAAGGAGCAAAACCCTAAGGAAAATCTACCCGGAAATGAGATCCACCGACGGCCTCCAAGACCATCGAACAAGGAAATTCTGATGGAAAGAGATTTGTTCAAAGCTTCAGAAAAAAGAGACAAAGCGTGCAAGGGGAAGGAAGAAGGCTCATTGTCAATGAAATAATATACTCTTTGCATTCTTACAAAGAAAATAAAGAGTGGGGGCAAGTTGTTGGGCAATATTTCCGCGCCAAGTGCCTGTCGTGAAACCCGGTGGAATATCTGGCGAAACGTCTCGAGAGGAACTAGGCCTTGCGGTAATATGGGCTTGAATCCTGGCGGATTCCGGGCTTACAGGAGGTGGTGTGGAAGGTATCTCGTGGGGAGATCCATCTTTATCTCCCCCAACAACCTTATCACGAAATCCTTGCGAGAGGATCTCGGGATAGCAAAGAGAATCTCGCGAGGAAGTAATAAGAGTACTCTTATTCTCACCAGGCATACGAAGGTCTTGCTCCCCTATAAATAAATGTGCAACCACCACCATAGAGGCATCGAACAAGAACTTAAGAGAGCGACGACATTAATCATAGAGAGGACTTCTTCCCGCATCATATGTAGCTCACGAGAAACCCGATTATTTTTACCCCAACAATATATAGTATTTATTTTGGTTATATTTTATTATGAGAAAATATTAATTATCATTGTGAATTTATATAAGTGCAAGGATTATAAAGTAAAAAGAACAATTATTAATAGTGGAGGACTCGATTCTATGCTGGTGACATTTCTTTTATGTAATTCAACCACAAATTTTATATTTAAAATAAAGGATATTAAAGACTTTTCGGCCACTTGGATAATAATCATTATTAAAAGATAGGTTCCTTAAGCATGTTCGTAGAAAGCCGTGTCCATCGCGCGTTCCCACGACGTAGATAATTTGTTTATTATGCTTAACCCTCTTTTTTTACATATCCTCGTTTAGACCACTATAGTATTTTAAGTTTCTGAAATACCCAATTAGAGCCACAAACAAAAGAAAAGAAACTCTATTTTCTTTCTTTTACGCATCATAACACTCATAGTCGATAAATTATTGCATTTAAGATTATTTTTCTCAATGTATGGTTTCCAATTAAGTATTTGGATTTTAGAGTCGATAGAGACTAAAGTGGTCTGTTTATGATTATCATGAAAATTCAAGGACTAAGTAAGGAAAACAAAATAAAATATATTAGATTACTTATTCAAAAATTGTAACGCGTTAAGTAATTTACTTATCCATATATTCTCCATTACCTTTTGTATGTTCTTCTATTTCCAACTTCCAATTCCTTCTGTAACGTTTCTTCGCAATTCGTTTATCGGTATTTTTCTCAGTTTTGCTCTTGCTTATTGTGATTTTGTGTATCCTGCGTGCTCAATCGAATCGTTATGTAAATGATCTCTAGTTTTTGTACTTGTATCCATTTTTTCGCTGGTGGTTTAAGTAGTAAGATAACGATTTTGATTTTTACAAAGACGACCAAACAGCTGAATTTTCCGTTTTCTGGCGTGTTGGATTTCATTATTGTTTGAATTTTCTTATAGATTAATGGCCATTCATGTGATTTTCTTACATCTGATTTTAATTGATGCGATCTGTTAGAATTATTTCCCAGGTTTGTCTTCTTGATGCTAAGGCATATGTTGAACTTTGCTTGATCTCTGACCTGAGGTTTCAAACTCTTGTAGGTATTAATTTGCTGAATTGAGTTAAAAAAAAAACAATGGGAGGTGGTAAAGACAAGCATCATGATGAGCAAGAGAAAGGATT